>RJWM01035318.1:0-19147 GCA_004363535.1 Dasyprocta punctata
GGGCAGAACCCGACACCACTTCCCACCCCTCCCCACTCTTTCTCCTGGCCCTGCTTGGGCCCGGGTGCCCACTGTCACCACTCACACCCCGTGTGGCCCCTACAAGCACCAGGTCAACTTGCTTTTTGTCTTGAAACCTTTACCCAGCTCCCATCTGCTGCTTAGTGGCAAAGCCAGAGGCAGAGGTGTTGAATTCTACAGCCTCTGAACCCTGCCCTCACTGCCGCCTCCCTGTAGTTCTGCTACAGGTCCAGCCCTGCAGGCTCACCTGCCCCTGGGCCTTTGCATGTGCTGTTCCTGCATCTGGAATAAAAAGTGTCTTATACAGGGACTCATATCTGCCCCTGTCTTGATCCCTGCACATCTCTTAGAGTGGCCCCTCAGTGGGGCACACTTTGTTAGAGGCAGGTGAGAAATTCATGGCTTATCCGGGTTCCAATGAAGCAATGAGGAGGAGCCAGGAATGCTGAACAGGGGTCATTGAAGGTGCCTGGGAGGAAATGACAGCTGATCTGGGCTTCGTAGGATGAATAGGAGTTTATCAGGAGGAGGAAGAGGAGGAGGGGATCATCTTGGCTAAGGAGGGGAGAGGAGAGAGGCCGTGGCAATCCTTCCACGGTCTGGGTGTGGCTGGGTGGCCCTGGCAGAGCAGAGGGCAGAGGAAGGGAGAAGACAGACAGACTTGGGGCCAGGGGGAGACCGGGGCACTTAGCCTTAGCCCAGAAGCCCCCCGTCCTGCCCCCCAGCGCTGAGCCCAGGCTCCCAGGGATGCAGCAGTGAGCAGGACAGACAGGCGTAATCCCAGCCTCCCACATTGTCTGTTCCAGAGGGTGGGCGTGGGGCTGGGCCAGGCTGTGGAGTCCACACAGCGGCCATCACTGTGGGCGCCAGGCAGAGACGGGTCTGATGGGCACCCGAGCAGCCTCCGTCCTGCCTCGGGCCTGGCCGCTGCCGCCTGGGCTGTGCTCCTCCCACCCCCCGCCCTGCTCGGGACGCCACACCCTGCCCCTGCCCCGTCCCACCACACAGCGGGCCTCCGCGCGGCCACACAGTCCCCCAGGACTCCTCGGACAGTGTGGGCCAGGGCGGATTCCGGCCCCCGGCAGCCCGAAAGTCTCCCGGCCTGAGCCTAGCTGGCCGGGCGAGCTCCTCCTCCCCTGCGCTCCTCCGGCTGTCATGGCCCCAGCCGGGCAGCACCTCCAGGGCGGAGCTGGGTGACCTGCCAGGCTCGGGGCAGCAGCGGGTCACAGGAGCTGTGCCACAAAGCTCTGTGCAGAGGGACAGGCACCTCCCGCCCCTGCACAGCCGGGGCCGGGCCAGGCTGAGTCAGGTCCCTGAGGGTGGTGACCCTGTGGTCCTTCCCAGGCCCCAGTCACCAGCTCCATCCAGGTCTCCATAGAGCCCAAACCCTCCGAGGCCCACCTGGTCACAGCGGTGGGGGTGACGCCTGTGACCCAGGGTGGAGGACGCCCTTGGGTGCTCTGGAGCATGACGCTGCCATCTGCTCCGGGGGTCCTGTTTGTCCCTGCCTTGCTCCTGCCAGGGACCGTGCAGCACCGCCTCCTCCGTCCCGGCCTCCAGGGGGAGCCAGGCCCGGGCCACCCAGGGCCCTGGGAGGCCCGGCCATCTCGGGAGAGGACTTGGCAGCTGGCCAGGGCGCGGCCCGGGGTGACAGGGCTGTGCCTCCCAGAGAAGAGAAGGCGCCTAATCCTGGGACTTGCCGTGAAAGCCGGGACAGGGCGGATCACTCATCACCAGGCAGGGACGGCCGCGCTGTTGTTTTTAGGCGGAATTTCTGAATGTCATCCGTGATGTGTACTGAGCCCGGGCCAAGCTTGCCAAATCAGGCTCGGGGTCAGCACGCCTGGTTAACCCCTTCCGCGGGGATGATCCCGAACAGGCCATCAGGACCCTGCTAGCTGGGACCTTTGGGTTTGGACCACGGCAGCCCCGCCACACGCCACTGCTCTGCCCCTCTGAGACGCTGGCGGGGAAGCAGGCACTCAGAGGCGGGATGCTAGGGAAGCTGGGAAGCAGCTTCCTGAAGGCAGGGTGTGCACCCCGGATGTGTGTTTGTTCCTCGGCACCCAGTGCAGGGCCCAGGGTGGGGTGGGAGCCCAGTGTGTGCGTGCCCTCCACCACCCCACACCGGCCCAGCGGCGCCCGTACCCCGCTCGTGTTCAGGCTCTGTGTCGTCGGGCACAGGCAGCCACGGACACGTGAGCCGTCGAGCTCTGCTCCTGAAGTTTCGGTGGCCGTTTGTTCCTTGTTTCCTTTTCCTCCTCCTCTTTTCCTCTTTTCCCCTCCTCCAAGGGCTTTTGCACTGAGCTACATCCCCAGTCCTTTCTTATTTTCTATTTTGAGAGAGTCTCATTCAGTCACTCAGTTGCCCAGGCTGGCTTGAACTTTCGAGCCTCCTGCCCCAGTGCTGGGATTACAGTTGGTGTCAGTTTTGAATTTACACTGCACTTCCTCTTGCTAGCAGGACTCAGTCACCCGGGACTTGGTTTCCAGTTCTCTGCCCCCTCCCAGCTCCTGTGTGTGGCCCATCCAGCCCCCTACCATATACACCAACTCCCTGGCGACCACAGCCAGAGACAGTCCGTGATCCCACCCTCCGCAGGGACCCCAAAAACTGGTGCCACCACTAAGACCCCATGGGGAAGCCGCTTGCTCGGGCAGCCTCTGCTGTGGGACCCGTCCCCGCCCCCTGCCCTGGTGACCTCTCTGGGGCTGTGAGGAGTAACCCACTCCCACTCTGCATGGGGTTTTCTCCCCTGCACCTCCGTGTCCCTCCTGACCACACCCGAACCGACTCATGTCCTGGCCAGGCTGAGATGGGATCAGAGAGCTCAGACATGCAAAGCGTCCACTCCCTTCAGCCCTGGCCACGGGCACCACTGTGGGCCAGCTCCAGGGGGGCTGCCACCTAAGCCACGTCCCTCTCACGCTGATGGGACTCTGTAATTTGGGCACTGCTCCCTACACTCATAAGGCAGCACCTTGAAGGGGAGCCGGCCCATGCTTTGGGCCACCAGTCCTGCCTGCTGCGTGCCTGGCCAGCCGGGGTGTCCGAGCTGCTTCCCAGGCACCCTGCAGCAGCTGTGCCCAGGCGTGTGAAGAAGGCAGAAAACAGATCGCCAGCCTGCTCAGGGCTCACAGCTCTGGCTTACTGACCGTGGGACTCTAGGTCAGGACCCCCACCCCGTTACTGGGGTTTGAACCCAAGGTTTTCACAGTCCTTTATTATTATTATTATTATTATTATTATTATTTTGAGAAGAATCTTGCTAAGTCCCTCAATTGCCCAGGCTGGGTTTGAACCTGCAATCCTCCTGCCTCAGCCTCCCACAATGCTGAAAGTTTAGGCGTGCACCACCCTGCCAGGCTAGGCGCCTCTATTTTTTCCTTACACACGATGCCAGCCCACGAGGCTGCCCCACGAGGCTGCATGAGGATCTAATGCCTGTCACTCGTGGAAGGACTCTGGGGAACGCTCAGGGGCGGCGCCAGGCAACTCCAGAGCAAACAAAACTCAGCAGAACCCTAATCCGTCCCCAGGGTCAGGGACTAAGGGGATGGGGCCAGGGCCATCCTCCATCCACGCAGCCTGGAGATGAAACACCACATGCGCTCACACACCTGCCCGTCGCGCGCACACCCACAGGGCTCACCTGGAAATGAGTGTGCAAAACCACTCGGGCGTGCGCCTTCACACAGCCTGTCGTGAGAGCCCACTTCCAGCCTGCCCTGACCCCGCCCAGCCCCCGACACACCCAGCTTTTGCCACCTACGAAAGAGCTGAGACCAGGGCTCCTAGGGACTGGGGCCCCGCCAGCCTAGGGGTGGATGATGAGAAGGAGGCGGCAGGGAGACCCTGGGGCAGCAGCCCCCGGTAGGGCGGGGGTCCAGGACCCTGCCCCTTTCCGGGCATGCCAGCATTTCGAACCTCTCTCCTGACCTCCTGGACAGATGCTAGCAGTGTGGACCCCAGGCAGTACAGACCAGAGGTCGGCGGGGATTCACGCTGGCCTCACAGGGACAGAAGCCCGGGAGTGGGCCGCCCAGGTCTAACTGGGATCCTCACACAGCCTAGGCTACTTGGCCATGGGGCCGGCTCTGGTGTCCCCTCCTCTATTTAAGAAGCGTCTGCTGACTGTGCAGTTGTCAGTGGTGTCCCAGGTGGCCTGCAAAACCCAGGAGATCAACTGACCATTTACACAGCCCTGCAGCCCCAGGTGCCGTGGGCCATGGGCAAAATCAGCCTGGTGCCTGGGGCTGCCCAGACCAATCCCGGAGCGGCCATGCTTCGGTGAACGCCGCCAGCTGCCGGGGGCCCCGGAGCCTCCCAGGTCCCGGCGGGGAGCAGCCAGCACCAGCCCAGCAGCATCTCCTCCCCCACTGCCGTCCTAGCCGGTGGCTGACGTGAGCTCCATGCCGCCTGTGGCAAGCCCGAAACGAACCCACCCCCGGCCTGCAGTTTTCAGTTGCGGTCATTCCATTCCATGCCTCGCTTCGCCCAAGGCACTGGCTCAGGCCTCATCCTGGGCCGGTTTTCGAAGACGGCGTTGGCATAGGAATGCGGGTGAGCGCGCAGGAAGGGCGGGAAGCCACGAGGGTTCAAGCCTGTGCCCTGGGCCACTTTGTGCTGGGCTCGGGTCCAGCGAGACAAGCCTCTGTGGCTGGGTGGACAGGGCTGGGGCCGTGGGTGGAAGCAGGCAGGGGGAGAGGCAGCGGGGGTGACGTCCCAAGCCGAGAACGAGGCCCCCACCGTGGGTTCAGAGAGGACACAGCCAGAAACACACAGCCTGGTCCCCTCTCTGCAGGACCTGCCCGGTCTGGTCTCCAGCTCCCCTGGGAGAGGACACGGGGAAGGCATGGGACACCCTGTGGACACTGACGAGTAGACGGGGCTCACCTGTGGGCACCGGCGCGGCACCTTGGCAGCCTCAGTCCAGAACGCAAAGACCAGGGCACCACGACCCTGGGTGGTGGGGGTGACCCACACTCCACTCTCAGGGACAGCACCTGTGGTCACCGCCTCTCACACCCCGGGGGCTCGACAGCCCGCTGTGCCCACAAGTCACTGGGAGAAGACCCTTCCTTGCTCTGGGCCTCAGTTTCCCTATCTACAAGAAGCAAGAGCCGTAGCCTCCAGGAGACACCAGGATTTTCTGCCCCAGGGGACAGGAAGCTGCGAAACAGAAGCTTGCGGGGTGCGGTCCTGCCCGGGGTGCAGCTGTGGGCCTGGGCTGGCCTCCTGCACAGAAGGATCTCCTACCTTGGGGAGGATCTAGCTGAGAAAGGAAGGCGACGTACAAACGGCGAGGGACCCACCCCCAAGAGAGCAGGGGCGACGGAGGCCGCGGTGCCCCGTCGTGCGCGCCCGTTTCACAGTGTCCTCTGTGGGCTGCGGGGGTTTGTGTATCTCCGGGTGTGCAAGGCTGGCCCAGCGCCAGGTGTGCACAGATGGGGCCGGGAAGGGTTCAGGAGGGAGAAAGATGAAGAAGCAAATTGGAAGATCCTAGGGTTCCCAGGGAACCACCCCAGGGTGGAGGCCAGTCACAGCCACACCCGCAGGCCAGGCCCGGGGCAGGCGCACAGTGGCTCCTGCAGGCCAGCGGGGCAGGGCAAATCCTCAGCACTTCCAGCACCCTCCTGGCCCTCATCCATGGCGAAGGGACCCTTAACATCCCTTCCTCTCGGCTCGCGCTCTACAGTAGGGGAAACCCATCCCAGCGTGGGTTCCGACCCAAGGGCGAGCAGCAGGTTTCATGGCTGCCGGCACCTGAACGCACACCTCCTGGGATCCCAGCGAGAGCTGATGCACCATTAATTGTAATTAACTAATTATCCCCGCTGCCAACTAGCGGAGGAGGTAGCTGGCGGCAGGCAGCCCCCGAATGACTCAGCCGTGTTTACAACATGCAAACCCATTTAAGAGCTTGTAAAGTCGCTATAAATGGCTCTTTGGCAACAAGGGAATAACGATCCCCTTTCTCCAGCTGCCAGTGTAACAACCGTCGAGTTTGGGGTGTCAGGGGCGGAGGGTCTGAGGTCCAACAGCGCCACCTGGAGGCCGTGTTCCAAATGGCTCTGCCGGGGCTGAGCGGAATCCAGGGCCCAGAAGGATGATACAGCCCACTGCCCAGGACTCCCCACGGGCACACTGAGGCCCAAGGAGGGCAGGGACGGTCCCTCTGCGGCTGTGCTGCTTTGGAAGTGTTCGGAGTATAAATCAAAGTCCAAAGGCAGCAGCCGCGAGTGTCTTCTTTCCCCGCGGGTACAAAGGCTTCAGATGGTGACAGTTGAGGCGAGGCACAGGGACAGAAGCCAGGGCACAGGGCACGGCGGGTCACACTGAGAGCCAGGGAGGCCCCGTCCCAGCTGTCCCAGCTGAGGACCCCCGGCCTCACCCTCTGCTCCCGCGTACGTGGGCTGGTTCCTGTGCCTGGCCGCCTTCTTCCTTCCTGCGCCTGGGGCCCTCTGCACAGAGGGGTCCTGTCATCGGCCTTGCCCCACCGCCTCTGTGTGCCTGCGACACTGAGGTCAATCCTACCATCCATGACACGTGGGAAGGGACGCTGACCCGCTCAGGGCCACACAGCAAGTCAGGGTGTATCTGACCGAGACTACAGCTCGAGTTCCCTGGCTGCTCCCCCGCTCCCCGCCCCACCGCACCACAAACAGAAAACTCCTCTGAGCCCTAGAACAGATCTGCGTGACAGCCTTTGAAATCACATCTGTGGGCTGTTGACGGATCTACCCACCGCTCTCACAGGC
Source organism: Dasyprocta punctata (assembly GCA_004363535.1). NCBI lineage: Eukaryota > Metazoa > Chordata > Mammalia > Rodentia > Dasyproctidae > Dasyprocta > Dasyprocta punctata. Next base: position 6,784 of record RJWM01035318.1, read on the forward strand.
GGAGAGACTGAGGCCACCGCGCTCACACAGAGCCAGGCGGCCCCCGACCCCTGAAGGACAGGAGGGGCCGGATTCGGGACGGGGTCTCAGGCCCTGCAGCGCACGCCTGTGGGCCTCGGCCCCTGCTCCGGCCCCGTGGCAGCAGAGGGGACACTCACCCACGGTCATGCCATCCGCGTAGCGTTTGATGATGTCAAAGGAGTCCCGAAGGTTCCCCTCCGTGATGTCGAAGATGATGTCGGCCTGGTTGGCGGGGTAGAGCGGTGTGACGGCCCGCAGGAAGATGATCTCTGCCGGGAGAGGCCGGGCATGGAGTGGAACTCGCCCCAGAAGTGAGGACCTGACCCACGGTGGGGGGTGTCATTCCCCACCACCCCTGTGGCTCAGGTGGCGAAGGGAGGGGACCAGTGCATCAGTGTAGCCCATTGCTGACTTATCAGGGGCGGGGACTGAGGTCTGGAGCGTTCTGGGGCTCTCCCCTGAGGTCAGAGCCAGTGGGCAGCCGGGCCCGCACTGAGAAGCAGAGAGAGCTTCGTGGTGCCTGTGAGGTGGACCAAGCTGCTCTGCTCTGGGAACCACGGGGCCCACACTCCACCCTGGCTCAGGGCCATCTTGGGGAGACCCCCAGGGCCTCAGTTTCTTCATCTGTAAAGAGAAGAGGGCCCCTGGCCGGCTGGTCTTTGGGGTGAAAGTCCGGCTCTGGATGTCCTGGGCCCGAGACACTAAAAGGTGTCTTGGTCTGTGCCCAGCTTCCTGTGGGTGACCAGCTGCCCTGCCAGCCCTGGCTGGAGAAGTCGGAGCCAGCCGCTGGGGGTTTGGGAAGGATTTGCTGTGGTTTGCTGAAAACCCACCACTTTGCACGGGGCAAATACAAGTCAGTGATCCCTGCCAACCCGAGCCTGTGGCCCCTGGGGAGGTTCTGGGCTTTTCCTTCTCTGGAGGAATGAGCTGGCGGGAAGGAGACGGGGCTGGGGCTGCTGCGTCCTGGGGGGCCATCCTGCTCTCTCCACCGCTGCCAGGTTTGTCCTGGCGGGCTCGACTATCATCTCCCCTGAGAGGGAAGGTCTTTCTGGCCACTGTGGCCCCATAGCCTGACATACAGGACTCAGGGCTGCTGAGTGGTGTGGTGACAGACAGCCCCTCCAAAGGCCAGAGAGGGGACTCCAGAGCGGAAGAGGGTGGCCCTGCACGGGCACAGCTGCACCCCCCACCGGTGAGGTGCATCGAGTGGGGCTCCAGCCACAGCCTCTGCTGGGCACTGAAGCACAGCTGCACCCGTCCTAGGAAGCGTGTGGCGATAGCACGTCTACACAGCCTGCCAGGAGCTGCTTGGAGAGCCAGGCAGGGGATGCGGATGCGGACCATGCAACTGCAGGCCCCCTGCTTCCAGGCCCTAGTCCCCAGCACCAAGTTTCAGCGCACAAGTCTCAGCAGCTGCAGCCTTTCAAGGACTCCCTAAAGCCGTGGGTGGGGCCCTAACTCCAAACCCAGGCTCCCGCCCACCCTTCCAACCCAGCCCTAGGCAAGCAGCTGCCGCTCTCCCAGAGCAGAGTGCCTCGGTCCACCGGTGCCCAGCCTGCCCCACTCACCTGGGGACCTCAACAGCTGTGACCTCCACTGCTTGGGAACCTCCTCCCCCTCCCCTTTCACAGGATTGCCCCCCTCACACACACACTCAGCTGCCACCATGAATGTCACTTCCTCCCGTAACCCTGCCCTGACTCCCCAGGGCTCAGCACACAACCAACACTGGGCGGCTTTGCCGAGGGCTGAGGGCTGGGGCGGGGTGCGGCTGTAGCCTGCGTCCATGGAGACGCCCGCCAGGGAAGGGTCCACCCTCAGCCCCTGACCACACCTGGCAAAGAAGCGCTCCTGCGGGCCATGCCCACATCTTGAGCAGGGAGAGGCCCCCTGGGGTGGGGGCCTGGGACTCCCACTGCTGTCTGCTCACCTTCAGGGCGGGAGAACTCGCGGAAGGTGGGCAGCGAGACGACCGTGTGTGAGATGGTGTGCACCGGGTCCCGCATGCAGGCGATGTCACCAGGGCGGCAGGACTTGACGCAGCGCATGGTGTCCGTCTTCTCCTGGCGGGGCCTGCAGGGAGCCACAGCACGTGAGGCCGGAGGTGGGGACGAGGTCGGGGACAGCAGCGGGCAGCCAGGCTGGGAAGTCCCTGGCCCTTACACGGTGCCACTAGGGCACAGCGGTGACCTCTGCAGCTCGGCCGCTCCGCGAGGTCACCGCATGGCCCTTCCTGCGAACGACCTGGAGACGCCCGCGGTTTCCGCGGGCCCGGCTGTGGGTAGGCACAGCTCAGAGACCTGCCGGCTGGGCCAACTGAGCGCCAGGCGCTGGGGCTGCCGAACGCATTCACCCATCGCTCGCCCAACACAGGCGGCTGCTCAGGGCGCCCCGGGAGCAGGGGCTGCAGACACGGCGGGCAGGGGGCAGCGGCCCCACGGTGTGCCGTGCGCAGGGAGAGCAAACCCAGCGCCCGGCAGGCGCCAAGGCCATGCAGTCGTGCGCTGGGCGGGAAGGGAAGAGGCAGGCGCTCGCTCCGGGCCTGCGTTCCAGCATGGCGCCAGCGTCGCCTCCCAGCTCCTCACCACGAAACTCGGACAAGAAAGCAGAAACATGAAGCTCTCCTTCCATGAGTTATCGTCATCAGATCACTTTATAATCACCACCCAGGCCGAGAAAGAGGCCTTGGGAGCCAGGAGAGGCCTCCTCATCTGCACCAGACCACGGCAAACCTTCCTCCGCCCCACCCGCGACCCCCGGCACGCGCCCGCAGCCGGCAGTGCGCCTCTCTACACCGAGGACGCCCTCTCTCCGCCCATCACCCTCCGCACAGCACAGCATATCTGCGGGAACGCCCGGCTCCTCGGCGCTGCAGAGCCCCCCACGGTCTGAACCGGACCGCCGGCGTCCCCGGTGCAGCTCTGCGTGCTGCCTGCGTGACTCCTGCACGCCCCGGTGCAGCTCTGCGTGCTGCCTGCGTGACTCCTGCACGCCCGCTACTCGTCAGACACAGGCCCGCCCTGCCCTTTGGGAAGACGCCACGGTGCGCGGGTCACAGAGACCCGGCATCTGGCGTCTTGCTGTGACGCCTGTGCTAACCTAACACACCAGGGATTGTGAAATGCTGACAGGCTCTTGTTTCCGAATTTCCAGGCTGGGACACTTCAGTGTAAAGCGACGCTGCCCCTTACGTGCTCCTGCTGTGTGGTTACCACGAGGTACAGCTCACTGTGATCACGTTTTTAGGGCAACTGGCTACCTAGGTTTCTGTCATTCTCTCCAAATGTTTTTCTCTCTCTCTCTTTTTGGTGGTGGTGGTTGTTTTGTTTTCAGACAGGATCTTTCTGTGTAGTCCACGCTAGCCTTAAACTCACTGTGTAGCCCAGGGTGGCCTTGAACTCACGGTGATCCTCCTGCCTCAGCCTCCCAAGTGCTGGAATTAAAGCATACGCCACCATATCCAGCTTCCAAATGATTTGTCAAAAAATAATCAGTACAAGTTCATGATTCAAACTAATCTGAAGAGGTTTCATCCATTGTCATTGTTATTCTTTTTGAAACTCAGTTTTTTCCATTTTTGGCCAGAGAGAAAATACAGCTGGCTCCAGGGTGCCCTGGGCTCCCCGTCCTTCACAGCTTGGGGCTATTCGATGGCCAAGAACTTCAGCCTCGTCTTAAATGTTCACTGCCTGTTACGGTTTGGATCTAGCTGTCCCCCCAAAGCCTCATGTGGTCATAGGTGGGGCATTTCAGAGGTGGCTAAGTCTAAGGTGTGTGATGCTGGGATTTAGGGCGGGTGGTTACTAAATCAATCCAGTGATTGGTTTGACGCCGCCCTAATCCGGGCAGCCTAGATACAATATAAAACTCAGGCAGCAAGATGGCGTAAATGTCCCTTGTTACTTTGCTACCTTCTGCCCATCCTGACTACTCTTTCTGCCAAGTCACCCTGCCTTGGAGCAGATAATGGACTGAAACCTCTACAAATTGTGAGTCAAATAAACCTTTCCTTCTTTAACTTTGGGTGTTAGGTATTTTGTCTCAGCAAGAAAAGTAACTAAGGCACTGCTCTAAAATTGCAATCACCCAAGTCCTAGATTTGATTTTTCCTGTGTGTTTGCGCGTGTGCACGCGCACGCATACATGTGTTGGAAAATGATATTTTAGGATCACAATCTGGAAAAGTGGCACTGAGTGCTAGAAACAGTTGTTGTTTTCAGGCCTCTTCAGTAGACATTTTAAAAATCAAATATATCATGAGTTCATGGTGATGTTTCCAATTCAAAACAAAGATGACTTGGTTTTGTTTTTTATTTTGCTGGGCTTTTTTTGATGATAAATTGGTTTTTTATTAACCTTTTCCATATTAAAAAGTCATCTTTGTTCCCTGTTACAATCCTGGTTTTCCAGAACACACGGGCTGACAGAACATACCATAATTACTCAGTTTATCCTACACTTCACACATGGAGGTCTCATAACAACCATACTAAAACTACCATCACTGGGCATGGTGAAGCACACCTGGAATCCCAGCACTCCAGAGGCTGAGGCAGGAGGGTCACTGCAAGTTTGAGGCCAGCCTGGGTTACATAGTGAGTTTAAGGTCAGCCTGAACTACATAGTGAGACTCAGTCTCAAAAAACCAAAAGATAAAAATTAAATTAAAATGAAAGTATCATCACTAACATAATTAGTAAAAATAGATTCTTTGATACATTTCACTCAACATTATATCTACATCATCTGAACTATCTAGCAATTACACCATCTCTCCCTTATTACAGTTTCTTAGTTGTAATCCCACAAGGAACTCTGTGGTCAATGCCTGCATGTTCATAATAGCTGTGCTCTTCCTACATAAAAGCCAATTTTGCTGGGTATAAAATCACTGGCTTTTTTTTTTTTTTTTGTATCCTTAAGTATGTTATATCATTTTCTTTTGGCAGAAAGTCTGATAACAATATATTTTTCCCTTAAAGTCACTTGCTATTTTTTGTCCATAATTTGTCCCCTTGCCTTTCTTTAAAGTCCAATAACTTACAGGAATATGTCTTCATGTTGGTCGTGGGCTGACAGATATTCTCAGGTGTGTGTGTGTGTGTGTGTGTTGAGACTAGGTTTGGCTACGTAACCCAGGCTGGGCTTGAACTCATGGTGATCCTCCTGCCACAACTTCCTGAGTGCTGGGATTACAGGTGTGTGCCACCACACCCAGCCTTGCATATTCTTGCAATATGAAATTTTCGACCTCTTTTTTTTAAACTAATAGGAAGTTTTCTCGAGGTGTCATTTACAGTACCTGCCACCCTCTCCCCAACGCTGTGTTTTGGGTTCCCTCTTCAGAGACATCTATAATCTGTATGATGGGTCCGCCTTGCATTTTTTTTTTTTTCAGTACTGGGGCTCAAACTCACAACCTTGCACCTGCCCCGAAGGTGCTTAAGCCACTGAGCCAAACTCCTGGCCCTATTTTTTTTGAGGCAGGGGCACTCTATGTAGTTCAGGCCAGCCTCACTCATGTTGTAGCTCAAACTGGCCTTGAACTCACAACACTCCTCCTACTTCAGCCTCCTGAGTGCTGGGATTAGAAGTGTGCGCCACCGCGCCCACCTGGGTCTGCTTTGCGTATTTTGAATAGTTGTCATTTTCTCCCTCAAGTCTTCCATTTCTTTTGTTATTTCTATTTTAGTTTTTAAAATTGTTCTTTGCAGCTTTTATTTTCTTCAGTGTTTATCAACTTTTGTGTCCTGCTAGTATACTTTTTTTTTTTTAATGGTACCAGGATCGAACTTACAACCTTGCACTTGCCAGGCAGGAGCTTACACAGCTGAGCTAAATCTCCAGCCCCTGCTAATATAGTATGTATTTCTGAAATAGCTTGAGTCTATTATTATCTCATTTCTCAGTTTTTTTCTTTCTTTCCTTTCTTTTTTTTTTTTTTTTTTTTTTTTTTTTTTTTTTTTTTTTTTTTTTTTTTTTTTTTTTTTTTGGTACCAGAAATCAGACTCACAACCTCACGCTTGCCAGGCAGGTACTGTGCTGCTGAGTTATATCCCCCACTCAGTTTTTCTTAATCCTCACTTATATTTTCTTCTTACTTAATTATTTTCTTAACACTTGTGGTTTGTTTCCAGATAGAACAGCAGAGTACTGATCTGTCTGTGAGTGTGTCTTTCACGTGTGATTTCATTACCCAGAGGATATCACTCTGGCCTTTATTCTTTTTTTCTTGTAATAGCTCTGGGCATTGGTTTGCTAGAGCTGCCATAACAGAGCAGCGTGGTTGGGCTGGGCCTGGACAACACACTTGAACTGTCTCGAGGTTCTGGAGACCGGAAGTCCAATGTTGCAGTGTGGGTAGGCCGGTCTCTTCTGAAGGCCCCTCCTGGCTTGCCTCTTTTGCCCCTCTGTCTGCCTTCTCAGTGAGTTTCCCATGATCTTCCCCAGAGTCCTCTTCGGGTAAAGCCACCATCATGCCAGATGAGGGCCCACTCCAGGGACCTCACTTTGAACCTGCCTTACCTCTTCTGAGGCCCGATCTTTGCACGGTCACAGCCAGCCATACTGGGGTTGGGGTGTCAGTGCACTTTGCACCGCACCTCGTAACACTACTAGTGCCAGGGGCTGGATGCAGCCTTCTAAAGAAGAGATGCTCAAGTTCCTGCCCTCAAGACCTCTGAGCGGGAATTTATTTAGAAGCAGAGTCACTGCGGCTCTGATTAGTGCAGAGGACCTCACCCTGGAGTGGGGGGGCCCCTAATCCAGCATGACAGGTGTCCTATCAGAAGAGGGCCACACAGACACACACACAAGGGGAACACTGTGACAACAAAGGCGGGGACTGAGGGGGTCAGCTGAAGCCAAGGGGTGCCAGAGGTTTCTACGAAGCCACCAGAAGCTAGCGAGAGGCATTCACCTACAGGAACCGGTGCCTCTGCCAGGCCTCAGAGGGGCACAGCCCTGCCAACCCCGTGGTTTGGGGCTTCTGGCCTCTGGAACTGTGACACAGTGCGTTCCTATTACTTTAAAGCCACCCAGTTTGTAGGATTTGTTACAGAAACTAACAGAACTTGATGCTTTGGGGTTGGTCATCTTTATGGGGTTTTTGCAGCTTTGGGGTTGGTCATCTTTATGGGGTTTTTGCGGCCTCACTGTCTGGTATTTCTCCCCTGCTTTGGGACCCATCCTCTCCCACAGTGGCCACGGTCTCTCTCCTGCTCAGCCTTCTGTTTCTGGCAGCTCCCCAAGAGCGAGACACTGCTCTTAAGGGCAGCCCCGGAGGCGCTGCGTCCAAGTTCCCAAGGGTGACAATGCTTCGGCCCCTTCAGTCCCTACACAGGCCCTTGTGTCCGGGCCCCTGGAAGGCGCAGGACACTTCTCAGTTCAGTGGCTGCCCCTGAACTGACCCCTGCTGTTTCCGGGGTGCCCGGGGGCTGTTCTGGGTCCTCCACGCTCTCACTGCCTGCTGCTGCACGGGCGCCAGCGCCACCCAGGTGGGTTGGAGCTGGGTCTCTCGGGGATTCTCGGGGACACCTTTGTGCACCTGGAAATGTTTTCTGTGGATTTTTATTTTCTATTTGTTCCATGTGTTTGGGGTCAGGATCCAGGGAGCCTCATAAAACGGCACCATGGCATCTCCCAGGGTCAAGGCTGCCCAGCTTGCACTCATTTCCTGTCTCAGCTTTGCTCTGCCATCCCGGCCCCTCCGCTTTGGCTGGGGCGGGAGTGGCGGCATGGGGCCTTGTACCCGGAGATGACCATCCAATCCCAGGAATGCGCCCCTCTTCCCGCCCGCAGGACATGGGTTTGGAGCATGGGCCCCAGGCCAGGCTGTGGGGGCCTGCACACTGGCCCGACAGGTACTGCGGGGTGCTCACGGCAACTCACTTAACCTCTCTGTGCTTCCACTCCTGGCTGCACTGGCGAGGGGGGGGTCCTTTCCTCCCGAGGCTTTTGGGAGGATTAAACAAGTTAAATGCTTGGGACAGTGCCTGTTCACACCGCACACCTCAGACATGTTAGCGGCCATGGCTAACACCCATCCATCCATTCATCCGGCCGGCCGCCAGCCCCCCCCACTGTTACCGCTGCAGTGGAGGCGAACATCGTTTTTGTGGTTGTTGTAATGAGATCGAATGAATCGTTTTTATCTTTATCTTTCTTTTTGTCTCGGGAGCTTGATTTACTCCAGTGACGGCGAGGAAAGCACAGGTCTGAGTCAGAAGTGGAGGAGGCCGGGGACGCCAGGCCTTTGACTCCACCCAGACTTTCAGGACCTGCATCCCCCAGCTAAACCAAGAACCAAAGAGGCACCCGGCGACCCTCCTGTCAGTGAGAAACTGACGGGTGTGCTCCCTGACCACGGCTGGCCACCCCCCGCCTCGGGTGTTATCTCAGGACACCTGCAGGAGCGGGCTGGAGGCTGTGGAAGGTGGCCTCTTGGTGGCCCCGAACTGGTCAGTGGCACTGTGGGGAGTCAGATCCCTGCTCGCCAGGTTCTCGCTGCACCATCTGGTTTCTTGGTAGCGCAGCCTAGAAACACAGCTCTGGAAGCCCAGCGAGCTGTGGGGCAGAGGAGCGCGTCTGAGCCACTGGGACAGCATCCTCACACGCACAAGAAACCTGACGGTGCTGGCCATCAGGCTGGCCTGAAACAGAGCAGGTCACCCGAAGAGGTTGGGAGTGCCATGAACCCAGGTGAGTTCAAGCTGAGCTGAGACTCACCTGGGGCGGTGCTGCGGAGGGATTCCAGCCAGCTGTGTAGGCCCCGGGTGCCTCTGTGGCCCCCGAGGGTCCCTCCCCCGTCTTAGCAATCCTATGTACACCGAAGGAAAAGTGCTCCTCCTGGCCTGAATAACCTGAACCATGACGATGAAAGAGCAAACAGAACAACTGAGTACTTCCTGGGCCTTAGGGGCTGCACAGGAGAGGATATACTGGAAAATATACCTGAAAATGCTATCCATGCACCCACCCAACCATGTATCCATCTACCCGTCATCCACCCATCCACATCTCATCCATCCATCATCCACCAACCCATCCACCCATCCAACTCATTCATCCACCCATCCATCCATTCATCTATGTATCACCCACCAACCCATCCACCCATTCATCCACCCATCCATTATCCATTCCATCCATCATCCATCAATCCATCCACCCATCCAATTCATCCGTCCACCAACCCATCCATCCATCCATCCATCATCCACCAACCCATCCACCCATCCAATTCATCTGTCCACCAACCCATCCATCCATGTATCATCCAGCAACCCATCCATCCATCCATCCATCATCCATCAACCCATCCACCCATCCAACTCATCCATCCACCCATCCATCCATGTATCATCCACCAACCCATCCACCCATCCAATTCACCCATCCATCATCCACCAACCCATCCATCCATCCATCCATTTATGCATACATCCATTCAGTTCTCTACTGAGCTCCTTCTTTAGGGGAACATTCCAAAGGCACTGAAGATACAGAAATTTTCCTGACACAATCTTTGTCCTCAAAAAACTCACAGTCCAATGTGGGCAAGAGACAAATAACAGTCACAGTTAGTGGGGTGAATGCTCTGGAGGAGGAGGCTGCAGCCAGGGAGCCCAGACCGAGGAAGGCGTCACTGAGGCAGTGACGGTTGTGAGTTGGATGGGTGCCGTTGACTGCAAGGACAATGGCATTGTGCAGGATGGCAAGGCACACGCCACAGGCACAAGGCACATTCAAGAAAAGGCAGGCCGCCCTGGGAGGCAGACCCAGCAGATGGGGTAAGTGGAGGTCAAGAGCCAGGGAAGCTCTGAGGATGGGGCAGCCGCGACAGCTGGGCCTTCAGTGGTCCTCGCACGCACCAGGACCTGGGTGGCCGGGGGCCAGACCTGAGCGGACATGGCCAGAGACAGAGCAGGGGCTGGGCGACGACTCGCTGGGGCCCCCACACCCCACGGCGCGGCACAGCAGGAAGGATCACGGGCCCCTGCGCTGTCCTGTGCTCCTCTGCACCGAGGCACCCTGCCTCCCTCGATGGCATTTGCTCCGAAACGGCCCCAGCAGCCTCAGCCACAGGGCCGCTGCAGCCGTGAGCCAGTGCGGGCAGAGTCCTGCCTTTGCTGCATGCGGATGGCAGAGCTGGGGGCCGGCACGGAAGGAGACAGACCCAGCCCCGGCCCTCCCAGAGAGGTCGAACCCAGAAACACAGCACACGGGTCCTACAGCCTGCGCTGCACCACGAAGGGAAGTGTTTCGAGAAAGACCGAGAGCGAGCACACAGTCCAGGATGTCCAGCAAGGCCTCTGCAGCGCGCAGGGGCAGCCGGAGCCCCCAGTATCACCAAGGCCCGCAGGGGGCGCTCGGCAAGGGGACTGAGGTCACACACGTTCATGGGGCGGCACCCCAGTCCTGAATCCTGAGGCTTCCTAAGAAGACGGGGAGACCAGGGAAACCCAAATGCGACACGCATGCTCCGTCCCCTGCCTTCCGATGCCCCATGCTGCGGGGAGACCGCCAGCACCAGACAAGGCCCTTTGACCTCCAGAATGATCAGCCAAAAAAGCCTCTTTTCTTCATCAAGGTACCCAGGTTCAGGAGGTTCATTATGGGAAGGAAAATTGGACCAAAACAGCCTCTGAAAGGAAGGGACTCTTAAGCAGCATTGAGGCCAAAGATATAAAGTTTGTGCAAAGGCCCTGAGGTCTCAAAGAGCTGGGCAGTGTGGCTGGGAGGAAATGAGCATGGCGAGAACAGTTTGATGTCAGCCTGAAGATGGCTTGCAGGGACAAAATTATGCACAGCCCTGGGGGTACAGTGACGATCTGGGGACCCCACCTAAATGCAAAGGAAGTCATGACAAATTTTAGGCAGAGACTTGAAAGATCACTGTAGCTGCCAACACAGCGAGCCATGGGGACACAGACAAGGTGGGGGGTTGAGGCCCTGTGACAGCGGAGGTGGGGCTTTGGGGTGGAAACCCCAGCTTGGGGGACAGCGGCGTGGTCTCAGGCCAGTCACACACCGTCTCCGAGGGTTTGTGGGGATGACACCCGCTTGGCAGCCCTGGAGGGGACGTGTGAAGGTTCCCATCCCACAAGCGGCTTCTGTCTCCTGCTGGCACAGCGCTGGGGGACCCCCCCAGGGGCAGCTGACCCCACTGAGACGAGGGCTGCTCCCAAGAGGCAGCATGGGGGCCAGGGCTTCTCAGGAAGCTCGGTCTATGGCTCTCATGGCCCAGTTAGCTGTCACTGAGGCCAAACCCTTCCACTTCTCAGGGACTCAGTTTCCACGTCTGAAAAGGGAGGGGTGCTGAGCCCCTCTGGTCACTTCTCCCTTTTGGGCTCAACGTATGACACCGAGGACAGAGGTCCCCAGCCACGAGCCACCGCACGTCACGCCCCCGTGCAGGCTTCCCAAAGGCCCACACGCTAGGTGGGCTCTGTCCCCAAGGTGTGTGTCCACCCGGGACTCCACGTGCTACCCAGGGAGGGTGCCACTCACCCGCAGGTGACAGAACATACAGAATAAAAGCCAGGCACTCGAGGCATGCTGTGGGGGGCGCTGGGAGGACTTTATTAGAATCCCGAGGCGGGGGAAGGCAGTGCAGGCGGGAGCCCACGGCCAAGCAAGCGCTCAGAGCTCTGCAGACACAAAGATGTAAAGCTTGGCCACAAAGGAGCTGACGGTGCCATGGCGCAGGAGATCCATCTGGACAGTCAGGAGCAAGTCCTTGGGCTCGGGGACCGGCTTGACGAGGACCACCACCCCGCTGTGCAGGCTCACCTTCCTGGTGGTGAAAAAGCCCTCCTCATTGCCACTGGTGATGGCCAGCAGCATGGTGTCCCCAGGGACGGTACTGGAGGGGCCCATGCGGAAAAGCACCGCGGGCACTTGGATGTTGGTGGGGAGGGAGAGGTGGTAGTAGGTTATTCTCAGAGGCAGCTTGGGGCACTCCGGGTTCTCATTGCAAGGCAAGCGCTCGCAGCGGCTGCAAGACAGAGACAAGAGCAGCGTTAGGGCGAATCCAGCAAGCAGAGAGACCAGAGAGCGGGCAAGCGGGGGCGAGCACCCCTCACTCACCTGGGGAGGCGCCGCCGACTCAGGCACAGCCTCTTCCACCACCCTCAGGGGGCGCTGGGGGCTGGGGGCCAAGGGCCGCGTGCAGGGCGAGGTGCGTCCCTTCTCACAGCAGAGCCCCACCCCGGGTGCACCTGGCAGGCACGCCCTGCCCTCCGAGAGGCATCGGAGCTCTTGGCTCCTGGCCCAGACAGCGGCCCCTGGGTGGGTCTCACTGGTGCCTGCCGCGGGGGTCAGCGCCAGCAGCAGCCGCTTC
>RJWM01035319.1:0-19031 GCA_004363535.1 Dasyprocta punctata
CTAGGCAGAATGATATGGAACTGACTTTTGAAGGACCGTGGTATTTAAAGCAATGGCATAAAATACAGGGGGTCACTTATGTGCTTTTAAGTATGCAAAGCCTTTTCTGTAATTCTACAACTTTATTTTTCTTTTTCTCTGTGCTCTTCCTTGGGCAATTAAAATGCAAACAGGAGGTTTGATAAGAGGCAGGAAGACAAGTGAAGCATGGGACAGCACTAAGCTATGACTGGCTAATGTATGCTGAGTAATAGGAATAATTGGATTTTTAAAGTCTAAGCATTGTATGTTTTACCCTTTATCTCCCATTAAATCGATTGGTGCCTTGCTCTTTTTATATCTAAAATTTAACCTTTATGAATTTTTAATAACTGAAACTTTGTAACACTTTTATTAAATGTGAGGTTGTATTAAAATCTGCCATTTGGCTTTTACAAATCAATGTTCCTTATCTGAAATAATGGATTTTAATGTCTGATGGAAGTTTGTATTTGTTAATCTATAAAATAGTGATTATAAAAATGACCCTATAATTTAACATTATCTTAATAACATTTTTATATGCCCTGTTCCTATGCAGGGTGCCAGTAAGGGTGTTCATTTTTTGTTCATTTCTTCTCAACATAATACCTCCAACCAATGAAAGACGTTCAAAACTGTACTTCATGCTTTTAAATGTTAGCTCTTCTAAGTGTTTAAAATATTTACAATTTTAAATATGTCTATTTGCATTTTACAATTAGCATGAAGTTGTAAAATCAGTTGAGACTTCAATTTATGTATTTTATGAAAGTGAGAAAATATCACAACTTTTGCCCAAAATTTGGAAAATACATTTGTACTGCAAAGGTTTTCTGTGCTCCAAAATTTTTGTTCAAGAACCAGAGGAATCCTTTGAAGATTCTGAAGACATAAGCCAACTGTCTCTCAAATTATAGTTTCAATGCTTTTATTTACTATAGGATAGCAATGTTGGTTCATTTTGCCAATATCTGAAATTTCACACATAAAAAATCATTTTCATTCTAAACAATACTCACTCCTAAAATGCTTCCTTTTTTCACAGCAACCCTGTAAATCAGAATCTGGGCAGCATTACTTTTTCACTGTGTATCATGGAAATTTTTCCCCTGTGCTTTATAAGTTCTTCCTATTTCCTATTAAGTTTAATGTCCTAGATAACTTCCATCATGTCACCATCACAATCAAACATCTTCACTGCTTTACTATTTTGGTCTTCTGTATCAAGTTTAATCACTTTTACCTAACCATTAAGTATGATTAACACCTGAATCACCAACCTTTTCTAATTTATTCTAACAATTTAAACTAAAACTTAGCTAATTTTATTTTTCTGTGATATGAATTTCCAATTTCATCACATTGTTTGTATCTGGAATGGTTGTTCTAATACTTTTTACATTGATCTCTATTAGGCCTTCTGAAAACTAATTCATCTCCTTAATTTTAATTGCAGTAAGGGTGTAAAGTTTTCTTGGGAACTAAGCCAGGAAATGCCTGGAGTGGGCTAGGATCTTGACTGAATTATGACAAAGATGGATTTTAAATACAGATGAAGGTGAAGGTGAGAACTATTTGACTTTATTAACTGAGTATGCTCATAGTGACAGCTGAATGGAAAATGGATTGCAGTAGGCAAAAGTGAGAGTCCAAAGCAGAGCTCTTCAGGCTAGCGGTAGAGCAATGGCATCCTCACTGCAGCAGCCTAATAAGGTACAAAGGAAACTGATGGCTTGGACAAAAGTTCACGCTTATTCATTCATTTCACTTTCTCCAGTAATTCCACTGTCAAAGGCAAAATTTAAGTTTAGACTTAGAACAAATAAAAGCTTTATTTGAAAATCTGTAGCAAAGACTTCCTCCAAGGTTGGGGAAGATATCATTGCAATAAAGAAAAAAATCTGACCATAAGATCAGCAAGCCTTTCAAGAGAGGAGCAAACAAAGGTAGAAAGAACCAGCTATGGGGAAGTGAGATGAAAGGTGGAATGAGACGATAGTCTTACCCTGAGGCCAGTCTGTACTTTTCTCAGGAGAGTTTCTCTCAACACATACACATCAGCAGTACAGTTGTCGAAATCTGGAAATATTTTTCATTGCTGCGTGGGGATAGTGCTGTGGGCATTGAGAAGGTAGAGGGCAGGAATGTGACTGCACATCACAAGATGCACAGGAGAGCTACGAATGTCATTAATAGTGCAAAAGTCAAGAAACCTGCCTGAAAACATGTTTGTTCCCTGGGTTTAGTGAAGAATTTCATAAGCTGGGTTCTAGTTGGTCCTGGCTGTGACAGAGCTCCCTGTCAGTTTATACTACAATATGTTGTGGCAGGAGTAGTTTCAGCTTACACAGGTTTACAGGCTTTATAAAATCATCATCTTTGACTCAAACTTCAGAATAAGTAGCAGCTTTATGTGAACATTTGAATAAACAAAATCAGTATAGGGATAAGAGGATCATCTGTCTGTTGTAATACTGACTAGGAATAAAGTTATCAGTATAGAATATGGTCCGTGTGTCATTTGCTTGGTAGGCATAAGATAGAAAAGGGAAAAGACAATTTTGAAAGACAATAATTTTCTACACAACCCTGAGATTATCTGCAAATCTGGAAGGGTAAGGGAAATGTCAAGAGGGTATGAAGCAGTGGAAACTGAGTTGTGCAAGCAGCAGATGAAGGGAACTCACAATGACAGAAAGAACAAAGTGCTCGACAGGGAAGGGAAGGGCTTTGATTATGTTGAAAATAATGGTGGCTCACGGTGCATCCAAAGGTTAACCTTGGAGGTGAAAAGTCTATGTTGTGTGGAGCTTTTTATTTTAGTGTTCTGGACACAAAGGTGTTTCATGGCTCATCCCTCAAAATTCCTCAAGCCCTGTCTTGGTTACTTTTTGCTTATTGCTGAGACAAAATGAAGGAAGGTAAGCTTTATTTAGTTTACAGCTTTGGGAGGTTTTAGTCTGAACTCAGCTGGCTCCAAGGCAGGGTGGTGTTTGTGAGGTTTAGCCATTCATGGTGGCCACAAGCAACAAAAGCAAAAAGGGAAAAAAGGGAAAAACACACCTCCTTTCCTCCTTTATATTGTATGCCCCTGGGTGGATGCAGCACTGACACTGTCAATTCCAGCGCTGGAACACAAGCCAATCACAAATGCTAGATTTAGCCACCTCTGTGACTGCATGATGTTTTGGGGGACAGCCAGACACAAAGCATAACATTCCACCCCTCATCCCTCGAAGACTCATGCGCATCCTTTATGTGACAGACATTTAGTCCATCTCCAGCAGTTGCTGAAGTCCTAACAGTCTTAGCATTGCTGAAAAGTCTGAGTCCCAAGTCTCCTGCGAGATCTAAGGCAAACTCTTAGCTATAACCCCCTGTACAAATGAAAAAATAGTTAAACACTTCAAACATTTAATGGCACAAGACAAACACTACCATCCCAAAAGGATAAAAATGGGGATACAAAGGAATGGCACCAAAGGAAGTGGAAAATCCAGTAGGACAAACATTAAGTCCTGTAGTTGCATGTCTAGCATCTGAAGCTATCTGGTTGTGCGCTCCAAAGAGCTTGAGTGACTCCACTCCCACAGCACTTCTGGTGGTTGTAGCTCCCATGGATTCTCTCTCAGGCTCATTCTTCTCAGTTCTTGAAGCTTTCCTTAGATGATCCACACTCCTGGCTTTTTTGAACTTCTGGGTTCTCCACTGCACCTTTGGATTTAGGCTCAGAGCTTTACACACTGTCCTTTCAGCAGTACATTACCTGGTCACCCAGGCCTTCTAAAATCAGGGTGGAAGCCTTTACAATTTCATAATTCTTGTATTTTGTATACATCTAAAACCAGTGCCACATGGATGATATCGAGGTCTGCTGCCAGTTGGAACAGTAGCCAGGCTATTTTCTTTCTTGGCTGTAGGGGTCAAGTGCCTGGATCATTGAGCACTCTGAGCCTGATTCTAAGGAACAGATTCTCCAAGTTGCCACCATTCTGGAACCTGGTGCAGCCACTGCCATTTTAGAACCTCGAGTAGCCTCTGCTGCGATTCTGGAACATGGTGCTCTCCAGTATTTTGCTCCAAGCAAAGTCTATCACTTTCTCCGTTTTGAGGCTGCAAAAGGTAGAGACCTGCTGCTTCTTGGGATCCTCCCAGATCATCTTTTTTATTCTCCTGTTCCTTCTCAGCAGTTGAGATCTCCTCAGCTCTACCTTTGTAGTCCAAAGCTTTACTGTAGCTTTTCCTCCTGGCCAAACTCACAATGTTTTAAATCACCCTGCTGGGTTCTTTGCTCTTGATTTGCAACATAAATCTGGCTAAAAGCCCCCAACAATAGCCAAGCCACCACCTCAACATTTGACTGCCTTGAAATAATTTTTGCCAGATTAATTAGTTCACCACCCTTAATCTCCATCTCAGGAAAAGTCTGTGGACAGGATAAAAATGCAGACAAACTTTCTGCTAAGCCATAACACATTTTCTGTAGTTCAACAACCAATGTAATCCTCCTTCCCAGCAAAAATCTCCTGAGCCTGGTCTTTACTGGTTTTGTGGTCTTCTGAGCCCTGAACAGAATCTTTGATACAGGACACCTTAAGCCATTCCAGGTCTATGCTTTTAGGCATCACTTCCAAACCTTTCTAAACTCTTCCTACAAACCATTCCCAAAGGCTCTTGAACCACATGATCAAGTATAGTGACAGCAACGACCCCACTCTACTGGCACCAAATTCTGTCTTGGTTACTTTTCTCTCATTGCCGAGACAAAATGCTTGATGCCCAAAATGAAAGAAGGAAAGGTTTATTTAGCTTACAGTTCTTAGAGGTTTTAGTCTATACTCAGCTGGCTCCAAGTCAGAGGGGCATGACTGAGGTTTAACCATTCACAGTGGCGACAAGCAACAAGAGAGAAAAGGGTAAAAGGGAAAGCATGCCTCCTTCCTTCCCTTATATTGTACCCAGGTTACTTGCCCCTGGGTGGGTACAGCACTCACGCCACCAATTCCAGGACTAGACAGCAAGCTAATCACAAACACTAGATTCAGCCACCTCCATGACTACATGAGGCTTTGGGGGGACACCCAGACACAAACCACAACAGGCCCTAAAACTGAATATTTAGTTGGCTATTAGAGCTCTTTGAACTTCAAGTGATAGGAATCATATTCAAACTGAAAATGAAAAAGGGGACTGTTTGTGGGCTACCTGACTAAGGAATAAAAAAGAAAAAGGGTAGAGGTTGCTGGTATGATACAGAAGCTCTATAAGTTCTCACCCACTGTTTAGGCCTTCCATAGCCTTCTGTGTCTATGTAGTAAGGATCAAACTTAGTGTATACATGATGACCCTCACTTATTTGTAGTTACAGAACACGATCACATAGTGATTGTGTAAATAAGGCAGAATGGTTCCCTGACCTTATGAAGATTGCATTTTATGAGTCAAATGATAAACATGCAACTAATGTGTCAGACAGTACTAAGCACTATGAACCAAAAAGACATGAACAGGACACAGAGATTGGTGGATAACAGGTGAGGGAGGGAGAAATTACAGTACTTCAATAGAGAGGTTAAGAAAGTTGCCAATGAGGAAGTGATATTTGAATTAAACTTGGAAGAAATAAGGAAGGTAAGGAGTACTTGTATGTCTAGATGAAGAGCAGCCCTGGAAATAGAAAGAGCAAATATAAAGGCAAGGAAAATATACCATGTTCAAGGTACAATGAGAAAGTTAGATTTAAGAGAGTGATGTGCAAAAGATGTATGAATTTGGAAAGGCAGCTGACAGGTAAACCAACTAGGGGTTTGTCAGGATATGAAAGTGTAGCTATTGTTTTAAGTGTAATGTGATTTTATTAGAGAATTTTGAGCTGAGGAATTACATCATTGGATTCATATTTTTAAAATACTATATATTTGGATCTCTAGACAATAGCTTCTAGCTAGACACAAATACAGGAGACCAAGTAGGCACCAAGTGGCATGGTAGCCCAAAGCCAGTGGTAAGCTGGATGCCAGGGTTGGTAGTGATGTACTATACTGCAACAGAACTTGCTGACAGACCACACAAAGTGTATGAAGGTAACAGTTTTTACTCTGATCACATAAGAGGAGAAATAGTGCCCTTGCCTAGACAAAGAAAATTGGGAAGGAACAAGCTTACTTTACATTCTGTTGGCCATGCTCAAAACAAAACAAGACAAAGTAATGGAAAAAAAAAACTTGGTAATGATTTATTAATCAAAGCCTGGACCACTCCTTGTACCACTAGGAGATAAGAGACTGTGGCTCACCAAGTATTGGTCACTGGCCATGGAGAGCTGGGATTTGTCACCTTCAGGAGGGAATGAAGAAGTATTAGAAGGACACAAATGTTTCATTGACTGCTCTTTTCCAAAGGAAGTGAAACCTCCAAGAGGTCAGTTTACTGGGTACAGGCCCATAATTGGATTAGTTATCTGTCATACTTTGATCACTCACACATTATTTCACTTGATTCTCAAAATATCCCAAGGAGTTATCTTAATATTCCAGTTGTACCCAAAGGGCAGTTGGTGGACTAGTAATAGTCTGGGTACTTAGGAATCACTTCAGAATCATGTTAAAAACATCATGGTCAACAAGGAAACAAAAAATAAAATATATTTTTGTCAAAATTTAGAATGAATTTCAGATTTAGTTTTATTAATGTTTCCCTGGTAACTCTAATATGCAGCCAAAATTGTCCAGTATAATAAAGTCTTTTTTGCATCCTTGATGAAAATAATTTTTCCTGATTTAAATTATCGCATAGTAACTCTAGGAAAAGTGATACATGCCTAAGAGTAAAAGAATAGAATAAAATATGATACATGTAATATTATCAATCATTCAATTATCAGTTTCTAGAAGTAGGTGCCAGATATATTTATTTCCTTTTTTTAATCACTTAAATATACTATAACATCTTTGCTGTGTTGTTAAATATTCTACAGTTAACATGATTTTAAAGTCACATGGGTTTTTATTTTAATGTTATGACATATTCATATATATGCACAATAAACACATTTACCAAATTTTGAGTATTTGAGTATCTCAGTATTACAAATAATGGTTATTCAAAATATAACCATGAACTGTGCATATTTGTTTTGGAAAAATATCTTAGGAATATAATTCATGGCAAGTGCAAACATTTTTCTAAGGCTTTTGATAAGAATGAGTTCCTACCTAATAAAAAAGACTATCTTAAAATTATTCACTAGTGCATAGAAGACAAAAATACTTCTCTGTAGGACCAGATAGTCATTATTCTTTAAAAGCCTATTATGATTTGATTGGCATTTACCTTCTAACATCAAAGTTGAAGTTTCCCGTATGTATCCTGCTTACTGTTATTCTTCTCTGTAGCCTATTTATCTATAATTATATTTTATATTATTTATTCTTTCACATCAACTTACAAAAAGCTCTTTGTAAATTAAAAATATTCACCTTTCAAGACCTCAAATACTCCATACAAAGGCTCCTAGAATTAATAGGAAAATTCTGTAGCATAGCAAGATACAAAATCACAACAGCATCAGGAGAAATAATATACTGAGGAATTAACCTAACCAAAGAAGTGAAAGATCTCTACAATGAAAAATACAGTACTTCGGAAAAAAATACAATACTTTGGAAAGATACCCCTTGTCGTGGAAAGGCAGAATCAATATAGTCAAAATGGCTATAGTTCTAAAACTTTTGTATAGACTTGAAGCAATCTGAATCAAAATGCTAATAGCATTAAACAGAGAACTAGAGAAAGCAATCCTAAAATTCATTTGAACCAGAAGAAACCTAAAACAGCAAAAGC
This sequence comes from Dasyprocta punctata, assembly GCA_004363535.1. Taxonomy (NCBI): domain Eukaryota; kingdom Metazoa; phylum Chordata; class Mammalia; order Rodentia; family Dasyproctidae; genus Dasyprocta; species Dasyprocta punctata. The sequence continues at coordinate 7,864 of RJWM01035319.1, forward strand.
AATTCTGGGAACAAGGGCAAGACAGGGGGCATTAAAATCATGAACTTCAAGTTATACTACAAAGCTATGGTAATAAAAATGGCATGGTGGTAGCAACAACAAAAATGACTTGTGAATCCATGAAACAGAATAGAGGATGGAGAAACAACTTGAGGTACACTCAACTGTTTTATCTTCGACAAAGGGGCTGGATACTTTCACTGGAAGAAGACAGCCCCTTTAACAAATGATGCTGGGAAAACGGACTTTCCACATACCAAAGATTTAACCTAGATTCATATCTCTCCCCATGCACTAAACTAAAATCAAAAGGCATCAAAGATCTAAATATTAAAACAGAAACAATTTGCTGGAAGACAAAAATAAGTAAAACTCTCGAAGATACAGGCATTGGCAAAGGATTTCTGAACAGAACCCTGGTCACCCAAGAAATAATACCAAGAAACAACAAATGGGATCAGATAAAATGAAAAAGCTTCTGCACATCAAAGAAAGCCACCACAGAGTTAAGAGAAAACCTTTAGAATGGGAATTTGTTTGCCAGCTATTCCTCAGAGAAAGGATTAATATATAGAAGATATAAAGAATTTTTAAAAATTACACCCTCTAAATATAAAGACTCAATAAAAAATGGGCTTTTAACAGATAATTAGGTAGAAATGACTAATAAATATATGAAAACATGTTTAACATTACTAGCCATTTGAAAATGCAAATTAACTGAGATTCCGTCTCAATCCACAAAAACCATTATCCTCAAGATATTAAATAACAACAAATGCTGGTAATACAGAATCATTCTCCTTTGTTGGAAAGAGTGCAAACTGATACAGCCATTATGAAAATCACCATGGAGATTTCTCAAAAAAGCTAAAAAAAGGAATTCCATTTGATCCAGCTCTTCCCCTTCTAGATATCTTCCTACAAGAGTTAAATACATCATATTACAATGATACATGCATACTTATTTTATAGCAGCATAGTGCATAATAGCTAAATCCTTAAAGTGTCATATATATCTAGATGAATGGATACGCAATGGAATACAACTTTGACATAAAGAAGGATAAACTTGAGTCATTTGCAAGAAAAAGGATGCACCTTGAGACTATAATGTTAAATGAAATAAATCAACATACAAGTTTAAATATCACAGGGCTTATATATGAATAAAGTACAAAGTAAAAAGTAGTAGGAAAAAAAGAAGAGAGAAAAGTCACTGTAATCCAGAGTTGCCAATGTATTTAAAAGTGTACTTTTAGTAGAATTCTATGTGTTTTATTTTTAGTCTGGCTGTTTATCTGTGTTTTAGACAATTAGCTTGATACAGATAAAATAAATTTCACACTGGCAAAAGAATATTCACCTTTCTACATTTTAAGGAGTCACCTTTTCTCTTAAATGTTACAAACATTTTTTCTCAGTGCATGTTTTGTTTATATTTATTGTATTACCTGAAATATTTGTGATTTGATTGTATTGAATGAAAATATGTATTACTTCTTGGTGTTTACCCTAATATTCCTCTAGGATAACCAACATAAGCAATACAACTATTCACTGTAATTTTCTTTTAAATATCTCAAAACTTTACTTACTACACTTTATCTGTATACTAGCAATAGCTTCCATATATATACATACATATATATATTTAATTCTTGTCTTTAATTCACATAATTCTTTTGGTTAACTGTATAGAGTAGGAGATCATGACTACTAACATCAACATCATTATCACTAGAGATATCCCCAAATCATTTATTTAGTAATTCTTCCTTTTCCCAGTTATTAGTAGTTGTAGTTTTTGGAGCCACACAAATATGTTAACTTCTATTCAGATATACCCTAATGTAATTTTCTAATTTGACCTTAGAAATCACTTTTAGGGTATGCTAAAACAGAGATGGTATCCTATGAAACCAAATGATATTATCAAATATTTGAAATTATTGTGAGGATCCAAAACAGTCTTTCATGCATTCCTTTAAAAAATACTTTCTTTCTGATAGTGACTGGGAGATACAATATTTCCCTCTCCATCACCTAACCCTGTCATGGAGTTCCAGTTGATACAAATCAAAGCTGATTCAAGCTGATCGAGCAAGTCAAGAAAACTGTAGGAGGGAATATTGATTTCAGATGGTGATTTTGTTCAACAGCTGGTATTTGTTTCAAACATTAAATTCTCCATTCTCCTCAACAAGGAAAATGGCTAAGATTGTGTGACAAACACTGAAGCTGGGTTTCTGGGGGTTTCTTGGAGTTATTTCCATTTCCAAAAATAAATAAATAGACTTTACTGAAGAATGGGTCTTTGGTGTCAAATTAATCAATCATGCAATCTTATTGATTGTCTAACATTGCAGGTTAAATATTTAATTAAACTCAATATAAGTTGGAAGTGCTAATGTTTCTGGATGAAACCTCAACATCACTGCTACGGGCATCAGTGCCAGGAACAAATCAATTGGGAGCATTGGTGATATTGGTAACAGTACCTGAAACCAGACGTTAGGAACCTCTGCTACTGTGGTAAGAAGACTAGGTCAGCTGCAAAGACATACCTTTCTGTGGTTTGCAATGTGCTTGAAAATGTTGAAGAACAAGAACGAACATCTCTTTGTGGCTTATTTCATGAGCAGGTATACTTTAGTCTGAACATTTTTTCCAGAGTACTTAAACACCTTATGGCTAATGTCAGTTTCTAAAATTTCAAATAAATCAGAACCTTGTCTGCTGTTATTTTATGGTTCTGGACATAGTGGTAATGGAGCTGTGTGGCATAACTGAAATCCCTATTTGTCAGTTTGGGATGGGTTTTCTCTGCCATTAAGTTTCTGGTTTTTAATCTCATCTAGAGATTTAGGGTTCTTCTTGGGATACTGGACAAGAAGAAATGAAATAGCAACAACCTAATGGTCCAGAACACCTATCTAGGCATTGAGAAACACTTTAGAAGGGGTCTATATTCAGCCTTTTCGGAAAAGCCCCTGTGTACTAATGGGTTCTAAGATTTTTATGGCCTTTTATAGTTTTTTTTATAGCATTTGAGGAAAAAAGCACTATGTGGCCCCCAGGAAAGGGAATGAAAAAGATGAATAATAGTAACAGAAACATTTGTTTCATAAAATAGAAAACATCATCCCAGTAACTTGACTATGTGCCAGGTAATGTTCTAATTACTTACCATATGTCTTTCTCACCACAAAACTACAAGGTGGGTATTATTATAATCCCCATTTCAAAGAATAAGAATTGGAAGGTCAAAGTGCTCTGCTCAAGGTCACATAGCTGTTGGCCCAGTGAGGAAGTGGAAGAGTCGATGCAGGCTCAGGAATTCTAGCTCCAGATCAATGTTCTTAACTATTAGATTATTCTATTATAATTATTCTTTTCTTCTTTCCACATAATAATTCCTTTAGTCGGCTCATTAAATGAAGAATGCAATTGAAATCATTGGAAAAGCTCAGCACTCAAAACCTCTACCTTTAGCATGTTTATACAGGAAAGCTAAACACCAAAAGAAGTATCACTGATGAAAATGAACTCATTTTTTTGAAGCTGGTATTTGAGAAAAGCAGCAAGGAGCTTGTAGATTACTCATCCCACTGGTGAAAGGATAGGATCCATTGATTAAAGAGCAAATATTGAAACTTGGGAATCTGAAATTATTTTGTATCTACATCATCAACTTTACTGATGGAGGAAGTAATGGTATAAGAAGAGGAATAGGAAAAAAAGAGAACAGACAAATCCCAGGAATTGTTGAAGAAACAACAACTGAAAAGGAAGGATCCTATCTAGTGATTCAAATCTGCACTTTAGCACCCAGTGTAGACACAAATAGGGAAATGATACTCTCTACAAAATTCTAAGTTTGAAGGAAATAGGGGTTGTATCACACTTTGACACAGTGGGTTTAAGCAGCAGAATGGCTTATTCATCCAGATAGGATGAAATCAAAATGTCATTGGTAAATCGGGATCATTTCAGAGAAAACCATCCTTTTGTTATCAGACCCAGAAGCATCTAGGGCATTTGTTTCCCTCAGATTAAGGGACAGATGTATTGACATTTTGAAGAGCATGGACTTATAAAACAGGTCTATCTTCAAATAGTGTAGGTTGAAATTCAACTATCCAAATGCCTGGTTGTCTAGGGTAATGACCGAAGTCCTTCTGGTAGAATTGAGTTTACTCTGGAGGTTGAAATTTTTCTGGAAACTTTAAGGAAATTACCTCTGTAAGGTTTTCATGTTCTATTTTGTGAGAATCAGCCTTAATCATGTCATGACCAAACCTGCTACAAAGGTTTTTCTGACTTCAACATTTTATATATTCACTAGAATTCATCTTTTTATATCAGTCTCTCAAAATCCCCTCAAAATGGTAACATATGTTACCTTTTTTTTCCTATTTAATGGAATATTTTTGTATTATTATTTGTGAGTTTTGCATTTTAAAATTAAAGTATAAACATCTTCAGGTGAGATATGCTTCTCAATATTTTTTATGTAGCCAAGTTGGTTATGCAACTAAAGCTATACTATGTAAATGTTATATTTTTATGAATAAAAATTACCCAATATGTGAAATTTGCAAATATATAGTTGAAATTATGAAATTATTATGTTTTTCAGTGACTTATGGTTTTCAACTCCCATATTAATAAAAATAAGGAACCCAAACTAAAATCTCAATTTAAATGTTTTAAAAAACTCAGGATAATCCTAGAACCAAAAACTTAAATGAAACAGTGCTGAAAATAATGTGAAGTTAATTTTTAAATTGGATATTTTAAAATTTACTTCATTATGAATTCATTTTCTTCATCTTCATTAATAAGCCTCTCCTACATAGCAAAATGAAGGCGTTTTTCATTTAGCATGAGTGAATCATCTGTGTGGACAACATAAAAGAGAATAATTTAGATTTCCAGAGCTAAAAACCTATTTTGATATTCTACATTGATTTCACCTGGTGGGAGATTTTTTAAAAAACAGAATTTTTAAAGTATTTTTGTACCAGAAGAGAAAGCAATTCTCTCAGGTCTGTTTCCCAGGATCATATTCTCTAACAGCTTAGCAGACAGTAGAAAAAACATCTGTGATAATTCCTGTGGTGGCATCAGTGGAAAATTTTTTAAAAAGTATTTATTGACTTGATTTTTTATTTGAATACATTTAGACATAGATGCTTCAGCCACATAGCCATATATTTGTGTGTCCTATACAGTACTTTCTGTCTCATGGTCCTGGAAGATCTAGATAAGAGTAGCTTCAACCAAACCTCAGATTCTGAAGGAAGTACAATATCTTAATGACACCTGGTTTAAATTTTCTGTGGTGTGTATAGCCTAACCATTACCTTTGATTCCTAGTCTTTAACTCTGTAGTAATGTTGGGTTTCAGTCTTTCTCTTTCATGATTTCTTTACCTCTGCCCTAACACTGACACTGAAAGAATTCATCCTTTCTCTATGATACTCATTCTAGTATTAACACATCTCACTTTATGGAAGGTTTTATTATTCTAGGGTTTCAGGAAAATTGAAACTAAATATTAATTATTATTTTTCTTTAAACAAAGGCCATCATCAATCCTGCCATTGTTATTCAAATATCTTTCCTACACCTTTCTTCTTTCCCTAGATAACTTTGTCTTCCAGATAAACATACTGTAAACCAATCATTTAGTTAACATCTTTGGATTATGAAAATTAAACTAGAATCATTTTTTTTCTAAATCAGTCCTTTTACCAATATAAAGACTCTGCTCCAAAACACATAAATTGAGATTTTATAAGAAATGTTATGGCCGGAAGTTTGGCTCCGTGGCTTAAGCACCTGTCAGGCAGGTGCAAGGTTGTGAGTTTGAGCCCCAGTACAAAAAAAAAAAAAAAAAAAAGAAAAAAAAAGGTGATATTTTGGTATTGCAATTTGGGCAACAATGTACTCATCATCTGCTTTGTCTGAATGCTTTTGTCAGAGAATATCATATGCACTACTCTAGATATTGGTTAGTATTGCCGGACGTTGTAGAAGATAGAATGAAGTTACCTGACTACTAGTATGTATCACAAGCAGTAAGGAAATGGATGCCATAAAGGCATGAAAATTGCTCTCTTAAGGAGCTCTAATCATTCTCTTTGTACTGTTACTTATTCTTCCCAATGGCTTTCTTCAGAAATTCAAATTCTAGACCATATGTAGGTCCATGTTGCCACACACTATGCATAACGAAGTCTGAAGTTGTTACTATAAAAGCATTAGGGAAGGCATTAATGTCCTCATGTATTCTGTGACTACAGAACTGGTATGAAATACACCATAACTTTTCAAACTAGTAGTGAGGATGCATTTTTCTTATTTAAACACTAACAGCTAGGTTTTCAGGAAGTAGTTCAAATTATCTAGCCATGAGTCTCTAATTTTCAAAGTTACTTGGTGCCATGATGTAACCACTCTCAAGTAAGAATTTATTTGTACTTCATTGTAGCCCCTTAGACAAATTTGGTTCTAGCCTTACAAAAAGGAGTATTTTTAGTTATTTTGATAATTGAATCCTAAGACAGTACCAGTTTGTATCCATGGGATACTGACACTGCTTTGTCAAAAATTTATTCTCATATCTGGGCAAACACAAAAGCAGGGATGATCCAATAGATTACATGCTAATTGGCTGGAAGAAGCAAATATCTTTAGTATTACATTTTCTGTGCCTTTGATAACGCCTTCTCTTGTGTTATCATCATTATTATTTGTTAAGTTCATTTCTTTTTTTTAAAGTTAACGCATTGAAAGAGGAATATACAGTCAGTTACATTAAAATGATATTGACTGTGTATCCCTCTTCTGTATTTGTTTTAGAAATCCTAAAATACTAGTTTCACAAAAATGTTGAATTTATAAATTTTGCATTTTATATCTTAATAAGTTAATATCTTACATCATTTAGATAATTATAAAGAAATAGTTCACCTTATTTTTCATTTTAAATTTCACTTCACTTACGCTTTAAAGTAAAGCAGTAAAATTAGCTGGGTGTGGTGGTGCATGCCTGTAATCCCAGCACTCAAGAGGCTGACACAGGAGGATCTCTGCAAGTTCAAGACAATCCTGGGCTAAAAGGTAAGCTCAAGGCCAGCCTGAACTGCATAGTGAAATTCTGTCTCAAAAAGACAAAAAAAAAAAATGTAAAGCAGTAAAATATTTTATGATTTTTGAAAATATAAAGGTTTGAGTGAACTGGCAATTGATTTGTGCTTTGAGGATTTTTACTTAGGATATTAGTTTAGATTTTCCATTGCATATTGGGCTTAATTCTCCATTTAAAATATTAAATAATAGGTCAATTTGCTACTATGATTGAAATGAAGTGTAAATGTAATGTAATTGTGTGTTGAATCACAACATTTGAAAATTCGTGGGCATTGTCAAACAGGCCATAGCACATTTGTCCTAAATATTGTCTTTTACTGACAAAAGAAGCAAGAATGCCCCACCTCAGAGACTCTGAAGCCTGCAGATCATTGTCAGCACCAACTCCCCATCAACCCCAATGATCTCAACAGCCCAGGGACCATCAGCAACCCGTCCACCACCCGCAGAACCCTGATGGGCTGGTGGAAGCCTCAGTAAACCCTTACCCACACAGAGGACCTCAACAGGCCTGTGACTGTGTGGTGAGTTTTCCACTCAAGGAGAGGACCTCAGTGGGTCAGCAGGAGCAACAAGGAGCCCTCCCCTTCAGCTGTAGGACTTTGGAAGCCCAGCAAGAGTGTGGGTTAGTCCTTCTTCCATACAGAGAACACTGGGTAGGTTGAGGGGAGGCTGGCAAGGCCTCCCCCAACCTGGAGGAATTTGAAAGGGACTAGAAGACTCCCAGTGACACGGTAGGGTCACAGCTGAGGCACACAATATAGCCAGGTAAATCTGGCAGTGTGGAACAGCCTAAAGTCACAGTAGCAATAGGAGCTAATGCTAGCCAATACACCTAAGCTAGTCAGCCTAGGGAAAATATAAGACTCACCCAATGGGACTTGCAGGAGGAATACAGATGACTGGCCCCTCCCCTTCATTGAGGGACTCAGCAATTGGACAAAAATCATCCATACAGTAAGACCCTAAGACACACATGGCAATCACTAGAGACTAGTGGGATGGAAAGACTAAACTATTAGCCCAAGAGATGAAAACGACAAGACGAAAAAGCAAAATGCAATCTCAAACATTCAGTCCATCAGGAACAAGTACAGGGGACATTGAAATAGAGGACATTAGAAGTCACACACCTGAAATTTCTGAAAAGATAGCAAGTGAAATAAAGAAACAAATCCATGAAGCTAAAGAGGAAATCAGATTAGAAATAATCTCTAGGGTAAAGAAAGAAATGACAACCATAGTAAAGGAATTACTCAGCATAGCTAAAGAAGACATAGATAAAAAAAAGTACAGGAGCAATGTAAAATGACAGAAACCTTGAATGAGCAACTTAGGAAGCAAATAGAATGCATGAAACAAATTCAAAGAGATATCCAGGAAATAAAAAACTCCATTGAAAGCTGGTAAAACTGTTTAAATGAAGCTGAGGATAGACTTTCAGACCTCTAAGACAGGATCACAGCTAGTGATCATGAAAAGAAAGAACTTGTAAAAATAACAAGGGAGCATAAAATAACAATTCAACATCTTTAAGATGATGCAAAGAAAACCAACATAAAACTGATAGGCATCATTGAAAATGCAGGAGTCAACGCAACTGACTTAAAAAACCTATCCACTGAAGTAATAGTGGAAAATTTCACAAACATGGGAAAAGAATCAGATATGCAGATAAGTGAGACATAGCACACCAAACAGTCATAACCAAAATGAATCTACATCCAGACATATAATAACTAAGATCCCAAACATAGAGCATAAAAACAGAATACTAAAAACTGTTAGAGAAAAGACACAAGTTACCTATCAAGGAAAGCCCATTAGAATCACAGTAGACTTTTCAGCACAAACCCTCAAGTTACGATGAGCTTGGAGTCAAATATTTTAAGCCCTGAAAGAAAACAACTTTCAACCTAGATTGAAGTACTCTGCAAAACTTTCTTTCAAAATTGATGGAGAAATAAGATACTTCTATTACAAAGAGCAAATGAAGAAATTCATATGTACCAAGCTAACTCTAGAAAAAATACTGAAAGACATATTAGAGAGAGACAAAAATGACTACAATTCTCAGAGCAACAACAGAAAGAAACCACCAGGCAGGGCCAGCAATTAAATGAGAGGGAAAAGCAAGAAAACAGCAATAGGAAAATAACAAGATAAAGTTAAGCCAATTCATATCAGGTATATCCATCAAAGTAAATGGCCTCAATTCACCAATTAAAAGAAATAGGCTGACAGAATGGATCAAGAAACAGGATCCAACAATATGCTGTATACAGGAAACACATCTGACTCAAAAAGGAAACTCATAGACTAAAAGTCAAAGGATGGAAAACAATATTCCATGCAACTGGAACCCAGAAAAAAGTGGGCATAGCTATTCGGTTTGCAGACAGTGTAAACTTCAAACCAAAAATGATCAAAAGAGATAAAGAAGGACATTACATACTTATTAGGGAAAAATTCCAGAGGAAGAATTAACAATCATAAATATATATTCACCAAATACTAGAGCATCAACTATATAAGACAAATACTAGTAGACATGAAAAATGAAATACGCAATAACGCAATTGTTGCATGATACAGTAATACCCCACTGTCACAAAGAGATAGATCAACTAGACAAAAAGTTGGCAAAGAAATAACAAAACTGAATCAAACCTGTGAGCAAATGGATTTACTAGATGTTTACAGAGTGTTCCACCCAACAACATCAGAATACACATTTTATTTCAGCTACACATGGGATGTTCTTTAAAATAGACAATATATTAGCCTATAGGACATTCTTAAGTAAATACAAAGGGATTGAAATTATCCCATGCATATTATCTGATCATAGTGCACTGAAATTGCAAATTAATGGTAAAAGAAACTACAAAATCTACATAAACACATGGAAATTAAATAACAACCTCTTGAACAACCAATGGGCTACAGATGAAATTAAAGTAGAAATTAAACAATACATACAATTCAGTGAAAATGAAGATACAATGTACCAAAACTTGTGGGACACCATGAAATTGGTCACAAGAGGGAAATATATAGCAATAAATTGTCACATCAAGAAAACAGAATTAGTACAAATAAACAACCTAATGCTACACCTCAAGCTTCTAGAAAAAGAAGAGCAAGTCAAGTCCAAAGCTCATAGAAGAGAGGAAGTTATAAAGATCAGAGCAGAAATTAATGCATTGAGATTAAGAAAACAATACAAAGAGTTAATGAATCAAAGAGCTCATTCTTTGAAAGAAAAAACAAAATTGATAAACCTCTAGGCAACCTTATCAAGAAACAAAAATAAAAAACTCAAATTCATGCAATAAGGAATGAAAAGGCAGAAATTACTACAGATCCCATGGAAATTCATAAGATCATAACTATCTCCTTTGAAAATCTTTACTCACATAGGGTGGAAAACACAGAGGAAATGGACAAGCTCCTAGAAACATATGAACTGCCAAAGCTGTCAAGAAGATATAACAATTTTGAATAATCCAGTATCAGCTACTGAAATTGAAAACATAGTTAAAAAGTTACCATCAAAGAATAGTCCAGATCCTGATGAATTCACATCTGAATTCTACAAGAAATTTAGAGAGTATTTAAGGCCAATAATATTCAAACTCTTTAATGAAATGGAAAGGGAAGTAATCCTCCCTAACTCATTCCTAGAGGCAAGTATTACTCTGATACCAAAACCAGAAAAAGACCCAACCAAAAAGGAGAACCATACACCAGTCTCTCTAATGAACATTGATGTAAAGATTTGCAATAAAATACTGGTAAACAGAATGCAGCAAATCATCAAGAAGATTATACATCTAGACCAAGTGGAATTTATTCCAGGAATGCAGGGATGGTTTAACATATGCAAATCAATAAATGTAATATACCACATCAACAGAGCCAAAGACAAAAATCACATGATCATCTCAATAGACACAGAAAAAGCTTTTGATAAAGTTCAACACTTGTTTATGATAAAAACATTA
>RJWM01035320.1:0-18977 GCA_004363535.1 Dasyprocta punctata
TCTCCGTACCCCTTTCTCCCACTCCCTCTTCCTCCTCCTTCCTGTTCTTGTTCCTCTTCTCTTTCTTCTCCTTTTCCTCTCTCCACTCTTTCCCTGCCTCCTCTTCTTCCTTCTGCTCCTCCTCTTGCTTCTCCTCCTCCTTCATTTTCTTCTTCCTCTTCTCCTTCCTCTCTCACCCTCTCCCTCTCTATCTCTTAGTCTCTTGCTCTGCTGGCTGCCATAATGAGAATATCTTTCGTCTACCATGTTTCCACCTGGGACTCAGCCAACCACGGACTAAACCCTGAAACTGGGAGGCAGAATAATCCCCTCCTCTTACATTGTTTCTCACAGTGGTTTTGTCAGAGTGACAGAATCCAAGACTCATCATTCTGAACTTGCTTGTACTTTCCTAAATTCGTATTATTGTCCTGCAATCAATAGCTTGAGAAGTGTAGCCAGAGTTTATTTATTTATAGCATTTATAACAACATGGCTTCTTTTCTTTATTCTACAAAAAGTTTTGTTTCTAGGTCTGCAGCATTGTAAGTAATGTTGTTTCTATTTATTTTATTATTTTTTTATTTTCAAAGAATCTACATAGAAATCAATAAAACAGACAAGCGGGTTCAGCAAGGTCATGGTACAAGGTCACAGAGCCATATACAGAAATCTAGTGTTGGCCTATATACAAGCAAGGAACAGTTCAAAAGTAAAATTGTAAAGGCACAAGTTACAACATTACAGAAAAGCTTAAAGTAATGTTACTATATAAATCTACCAAAATACCTTCATTATCTGTATCCTAAAAACTCTAAAAGCTGATCAAAAGTACTCAAATACAACCTAAATAAGTGGAGAGAGACTATGTATGTGAATTGGACAAATATCAAAACATTTATTCTTCCTAAACTTATCTATAGATTCACCTCAATATCTATCAAAATCTCAGCAGAATTTTTTTTTCAGTAAAAGGAGGCATTGAATTTACTTCTGGACAGGCCATGTGGATGACAAAGGAGGACATTGTGATTTTTTTTTAACTATCTTGACTTTTTTTATATACATACACATAAACATATACATAGTTTTTCTTTCAGTTTGTCACATAAGTGAAACAATACTATGCTTACATATGTGTGACTTACTCATTTCACTAATAAGTATGTTCTCAAGGTTCATCCATTTAAGTATAAAAATGTCCAGTTTATCATTCTTTATAGCTGAGTAGTAGTCCATTATATAGAAATACCACATCTTTTTTGTCCATTCCTCAGTCGATGGGCATTTAGGTTGTTTCCAAGATCTGGCTGTTATGAGCTGTTCTTCTATAAACATAGGTGCACATATATCACTGTGGTGTGATGTTTTTAAATCTTTTGGGAAGATACCCAGAAGGGGAATAACTGGGTCAAATGGGATCTCCAATCCTCGCTTTTCGGGGAATCTTCACACAGATTTCCACAGTGGTTGCGCCAGCCTGCATTTCCACCAATGGAGAACTAGTCCTTTTTCCCCACAGCCCCTCCAGCATTTGTTATTGGTTGACTTCTTAATACTAGCCATTCCTTCTGGGGTGAGGTGAAATCTCAGTGTTGTTTTCATTTGCATCTCTTGAATGACCAGTGCTGTTGAACATTTTATCACATATTTATTTGCTGTTTGTACTTCTTCATCTGAGAAGTATGTGTTCATCTCAGATGCCCATTTTTGGATTAGTAACGTTGTTCCTAGGAGTAATTTTACCCTTGTGTTTTGGTAAATATTTTGAGATTATTCTAGAACACTGGTTCTGAAATGTGCCAACTTTATACTGGTACTTGGCAATGTGTGGAGAAATTGCAGGCAGTCCCATCTGGAGGATATTACTCACATCTAGTGAGCAGAGATGAGCGATGCTGCTAAATCTCCTGCAACACACACACACACACACACACACACGCACACACACACTCACACATTATCCGTTGCCCTGACAAAGAATTTCTCCATGCAAAAAAAATCAATAGTCCCATGTGGAGAAGCTTGCCCTAAGTCATGCATCTCGGGGTGGATACTCTGTGTTGTAAGACACATGCTTCTGAGATCTGCTGTTATGCCTGACAGCTTTCCCAGTCATTCTTAATTACCGGCTCACCAGCAGTGCACAGGATCCTGAATGCCCATCATTTGATAAAATTATGGTTTCATTCTGTTGTAAATTTTATGAGTATGAACTAGGGCTTCAGTGTAATTTGATTAATATTTTGCTAAAGACTACTAAAGCCGCTTAGATTTTATTTTCAGTAAAGATTCTGATCACTTGTTTCTGTAGGATGTTGTTTCTTAATGGTTTTTCATGCTGTTTACATATTTTGGGTGCTCGTTACTTCTGTTTTACATTGATAGTTTTCTAACTTTTATTTTGAGTATTCATATTTATTATGGTGCTTTTAATGAGCAATGTTACTTAATTTTATGGAGTTGGATACATTAATTATAAGAACTCAGTCTCATTTAATAAATGCTCTTTCACTGCAGGTCTATGTCACTCATTCAGGTGTGTAGCCTTTCTCTTTACCTGGAAGTCTCTGTTGTACAGTGGGTTTGCATACCGCATAGCTGAAATTCGTTTTCAGTTTTCATTTGAGAACCAGTTTCTCTAACATCATTTCTTGACCTTGTTTTCTTCCAGTTTGCTACACCAGCTTTGCACTGCTCCCTTTGGGTTTGAACCTCTTGTTCCAGGAGCTCATTGATCACTCACGTGTCTCCTCCAGCAGCACCAAACTTCTAGAGCTATCCTGGTAATCACTGTGGGATGGAAAATCTCCTCTGTCCTTGGTTTTCTTCCAGGACTAAATTGGTCCCCTTTAACTTGGTGTTCTAAATCTAGAAGCAGTCTGACACTTTCAGTCTCTCAAAGAACCTTCAGATTTTGATTGGAATTGCATTGGGTACATTAATTAATTATGAAAAACTTTACATTTCAAATACCAACTCTCCCCAGGTACTTGTGCCTAAGTCTCTTACTGATTTATGAGAGTTTTGCACTATATTTTCCATAAAAGATCTACCTTGAATATCTTTAAATTTATGCTCAGGTACTTTTTGGCTGTTATTTTAAATTCACTGTTGCAAAATCTAATTTCATGCTTGTTTTCACTATATGAAAATTCAATTGCCTAATGTGTGTTGGTTTCAAAATCAACAAATTCACAACATTCTTGCTTATTTTACTAATTAATCCCAAGTTATACTTAACTCAAGTGTTTCTTTCACAGACAAATCTGATGGATCACGAAATTCTGTTGACTCCACTTTCAAAACCTAGCTCTCCCCGGCAAGCATGATGGTTTTCCATCTTGCTGTGGTCACTGCACTCAGGATGGGCCTCTGCATGTAATGTTAGGATTCGGCCTTGGCAGCCCACGATGGCTCGAGGCTCACAGTCGCACCATGCAGCGCACACTGTTGACAGTGCCCAGGCCCGGCCTGCCCGTCGCAGGGACAACCCCCCTCTGCACTGGTCCGGGCTGTCTGTCTGTCCATCCTGCTCTGCCTAGTGCTGGGAGCTCAGCCCGTTGGTGCTGTGGTTCCTGTTTGGCACATTCTCCCTCCAGACATTTTATTCTTCTTTCCTCATACGTGTTCGTACATTTGTGCCATTTGTGAAAAGATTTCTTATTTAAATTCCAGTCTCTCTCTGAAGCACTCATGATTCCTTTATCCTGTTGCATTGCTTTGTTGTTGATGATGATGATGAGGTCTAGTTTTTGACTATGTTGTAGTCAGGGGTTACAAGGAGAACAATTGCATAGAGGACATGGAATTTATGTTTTATGTTGATCACCCAGAGTTAAACACAAGAAAGTGCGGGAAAATCTGTCCACAAAACTAAAGATCCAGAATATTCAGCTAAGGGCCTGGATCCCACAGCAATGTCCTGCATGAGTCGAGCTAAAGACCCAGAGCCCATGACAGTGCCTCCCATAAATTCAACTGGAAACCTAAGAGCCCACAATATGAACTCATGCCAGTCTAGTTTTATGGATCTGTGTGGCGAAGGCCATAAGTCAATGGTGGAAGCTAGAAAGTCTGTGCCAGAGGGGTGAAGGAGCTATACAGTAGTTTGAGGGTTCTACACTGGAGTCGAGAAGTCATGCTCAAAATAAGGACCAAAGCTCCCCTGAAAAGTACCATGGCCATCCTCAGTGGCAACGAGGTCCCGCAGCTATCATATTTACCAAAGCCCTCTGCGATGCTACACAAAACATCCTATACAAGTGATTTAGAGGCTGCAATCACTTGGGGATATGAAAAACGCAATCTTCATGGGGATTGTTGTTCTGTTTTGCTTGCTGTATCCTTGGTTCTATAAGAGTTACTCTATAATTACTTTAATAAGCAAATCAATAGATATATTAGTTATGAATGATTCTTTTTAAATAAACAAATCAATAAATATATTAATTACTAATGATTCAGCTCTATGTGAAGAGAGTAGTTTCACTGCTTATAATTATTGTTTGGATTGTTGTCTTACAACCTTCACACTGCTTTCTTCTTCCTTTCCTCCCCCTCCCTTTCCCCATCTTCCTTTTTCTTTTAGTCCCCCTCCTCCTCCCCTTCCTCTTACTCTTCTTTTTCTGTTTTTCTTATTTTACTTCCTGACCAGATGATGCATAATCAAAGGGACAAGGGTACCCTATTCCTAATTTGCAGGTGTTAAAGGAAACACTTTTCACTGATTTTTAATAGCATGCTTGCTGTAAATTCCATTGTAAATGAACATTCTATTGCTAACACAATTCTCTTTTATCTCTAGTTTGCTGAGTTTACATTATGAATATAAATTATGCAGTGATTATTTTACTTTTATGTAGAAGCTGAATTTTATTTTCAAGTAATTTTTATAACAGTGTACTACACAGATTTTCTGTATCTTACAATCTAAGGAAAAAATTCTTACATATATTTGTGTATTTTTACCCAATCTGAAATTGATTTGTTAGTATTTCTTTTAAGGTTTTTCCTGAAATTGTGTATCTAAAAATAATACCCGTGGTATTTAGGGTATTGATACTGTGGTTATGACTTGCATTTTCTGATGTACTCTGAAAATTTGATAAGGAACTATTTTCATAAAATGTTTGATAGAACTCACCTAAAAATTTGTGTGGTGCTGGCAAGTCCTTTCTGAAAAGTGTTTCAAAAATTTTAAACATGCTTGTCTGTTTGGGAAGAGGAAATGAGTTAGACTCTTGATGTTGGAATGAATTAAAGATATGGTTTATTTTCCATTTTGCCTATTATGTATTGACAATAAAATACAATATTCTAGACTTGGTAATAAATGAAAAACCAAAAATATTATAGTTTTAACCTTGTCTGCAGCAGTAAATTTATAGTCTTGAATCATCTTTAATTCTTTTAAGGCCACCAATACTTATTTCAGATTGTTTAATAAATGAATCTCATTTCATTACAATAAAATACACAATCTCAATGCAATTTACAAGTTCCCCATATCAAAGGCCAGAATTAAAAGAAATTCAATTAAGACACTAAGAAATTTGGACATTTTAATTGACAAAACCAAAAGAAAATAAGGTAACCATAATTTATTCTAAAATTTTTCTATGCCTCTCAAAAAAATCTGCATATGCTGTGATAGGTATTGTGCCCAGAGAATGAAGACAAACAGATGAAAACGTGAGTCAAATAACCATTCCCCCATAATTCAGAATTAAACTGAAGATCACAAAGACCATCACGACATGCAGTGCAAGGTTATCCAAGGAGGTCCTATTTTAAGACGCTTAGAGTTGAACTATGTTCTTTAAACTTGATGGTAGGGAAGAGATGGTCTTTGCAGAGGTGCTGGCTTGACTTCTGTAAAGACAAAGTTGGAAAAGAAAAGTTGAATTGCATCTGCATGTTTGATTGCCTACAAGAAATCTCAGTATGAGATTCTACCAACAGCTGAAGAAAAGACAACGTGCTTATTTCTGTTGACAGGATTTTGCTCCTTAGTCTTTATTATTTGGTCAGTTCTTCCTAGTTTTTATTACTGGGGGCCCCAGGGGATTCTTTTCTCAAAAAAAAAAAAGAATTATTTGAAGAGATGAATAGTGCAAGTAATAATTTTGGCAAGTTCCTACATCCTCAGATGGTAGTATTAAATTAAGTGCAAGAGAGCCAGGGATGTAACTCAGTGGCATAGCACCTGCCTGGCAAGCACAAGGCCCTAAGTTAGATTACCAGTACCAATAAATAAATAAATAAGCAAATTAAGTGCACTATGTGATAATAATGGAAATTAATTGCACAATGAATACAATGCTCTTGAATCATCCCCATACCACTCCCTCCCATAGTCCATGGAAAAATTCTCTTCCACCAAACCAGTCCCCAGGGCCCAAAAGGTTGGGGACTGCTACTCTATCTCATATTTTTAACAAATATGTTCATTAAGGGTAATTTTGATTTACCAAGTAAGCACATATGCTAGAAACTGAGATGCAGACAGAGACATGCCACCATCGATGCTCAAAATCAATAGCAGTAATCAATAGTTTACTCTGCTTTCATTTCCAGAAGAGAAAAGAATCATCCTCATCCCGTGACTGTGAGGGGTCCCCGAGTTGGAAAGGTCATGGCCGGGCTGCAGTCTGGAATAATACCAGCGTCTCTTTCCAGAGGAACAAGCCCAACAGGGCATCATGATGTGAGTGCATGGTCTTGTGTTTAGTAGTAAACATTTATACAAAGAAAATTGTATAAGCAATTTATAAACAGGTACTAGAAGATTAACCTTAGCATTAATTCATTTATCATATGGAGTAAGGAGAAAGAAACATGATTTTTAATTCAAAAAAATTGTTGCCAAAATGCACCTAACATCTCCTGTTAAAATTTTAATGCTTGAATCTCACTGCTATCCTGGAAGGTACTCATGGGGGGTCTCTTTGCTCTGTTTTACAAGATAGGCTGCCCTGAAACTTGGCACCAATTTCTGCAGGAGACACTGCACATCATTCATTTCTCTTTGATGCCCTGCACTACAGGCCCATGGACCTTCCTCCATTTACACCAAGCTATTCACATCATTGCCACTTCGTTTAGGAGTCCAAGTATAAGAACTCCCTAATCTATCACTCTTACCCAGTTTTGCCCAACTAGAAATAAAATCTGCCATTAAAATCCTTAATACTTTGTGTGAAGTACCTTACATTTATTGGAGTTTGTCATTTCTCTGAGTTTGTGAACACCCTAAAACATAGATGTGACCATTCTTTTCTATTTCTGCAAAACTAACATGTTCTCACATTTGACAGTCTAAGCCCAACTCTACACACTCTGTGTTAGTCAGCTGTTCCATTGTGAAGATAAAAGATCCAGTACTTACAATTTAAAGGAAGAGTGGTTTAATCTGATTCACGGTGTTAGAAGGTTCGGTCCATGGTTGGTAGGATCCAGGGCAGAAAGACCATGGTGGAAGGAGATGGTGGAGAAAAGCTGCTTATCTCATGACAGCCTGGAAACAAGCAAGAGGAAGGGAGAAGGGGAGGATGGGAAATGAGAGGGGAGAGAAAGGACAGAGAGGATGTTCCCTTCAGAGGTCTGGCACACCTCTTCCCCTGGTGACTTAGCATGATGTAGATTAATTCACTAATGAGTATAGCTACACTCACATAAGCCAATCACACTTCAAAAGTTTCACCTTTCATCGCATGGGACTTTGGGAGACATTTTACACCTAAATCATAGCAGTTTGATGAAAAACTTGTTTCCTTATTTGCACGTGAACCAGTAGAGAATGATTTTACAAAACATGACAATATTTCCCTAATTGTCCAAAATCTAAGATTAGACATTCATTTCATTGATGACTTATTTCCCATACCTTCAGCAAACTGTGAATTGAGGTATAAAACTGGATAATTTTCAGTGTCCTTTGTAGCTTATTTCCTATAATGTTAGGAAGATGAGAGTCTTCTGAGAGGAGGTGTCTGAACACGTGGAGTGAAGGGGGAAGAACTCCGACATTTAGAAGGCAATGAATGCAATGCCACCATTTTAAAATTTGATTTTGTATAGGCAAAACTCACTGTACAAGGAGGCCGGAGCAAAGAGGTAGAGGTAGTCCTGAGTTGGATTTCTGCAGTCTATGGGGGCATCATGTTTCCCTTCAGCAGGTCACAGGGCAGAGCTTCTGGGTTCTTCTGGGCTTGTGAAACACAGCATCTGCTCTCAGTTCCAAAGGCTGAGCAGTGGAAAAAATGAAAATTTCAAATTAAAAATATCTCTCCTGTCTTATTGGACCCTAGGAAAGTAAAAAAGGAAGCATTTCTGTGGAAGCACAGTGTGCTGTTAATTTAGCCGGAAAGATGTAACTATTGACAGCAGTTTTGAAGACAACGTAAGCATACCTCCAAATGACCTGAGACAATCTTCAGAAACTGGCCTTGGGAGAGGGACAGAAAGAGGTGGAGGTTGGACCTTGTTTGGAAGCCCCATGAAGTGAACGACCTGCATCTTCCTCGCTTTTAGAGTAGCATGTTCCAGGGCATGGGGAGGACAGGAGATGTGCTCACAGGAAAACTGGAGGCATCTCCGCCATGCGGTAGCAGCCACACAGATGCAGGAGCTCTGGCAACATCTCCACCAGAACCTGTTCCCGCTGGGGATCCGGCGCATAAACAGCACCTGAAAGAGGAAGTGCTGGGCTTTCATATTCACAGTTAGGTCATCTGCTGAAGGCTGTGGTGGGCAGTGAGGAGGGAGCAAGCTGAATCCCGGGCCCATTTAGTTCTCTCCACTTAGGAATTGCAAAATCTCCATGGTAGAACTCAGACATCCTTGCAAAGAGAACACTGCACTGAGGAAATGGGAAAAAAATGACTCAAATTCTGGAGAAGAAACTCACACAATTCTCAAACAGATGCCAAAGGGATTTGGGTCTAGTATACTTTGAACAGACCCTTGGTTACTTAGTACATAATTTTCAAATAAATGAATAAATCCAAGGTTCGAGATTGTATTGGGAAGTTAATAATCTGTGACAACTATTTATGTGTTTTTTTTGTGTGTGCGTGTGTGTTGTGTGTATAGGTGTTGTGTGTTTGTGTTATGTGCATGTGTTATATGTGTGTTGTGTGTGTGTTGCATGTTGTGTGTTGTGTGTGTGTGTGTTGTGTGTGTGTTGTGTGTTTTGTGTGTGTGTGTGTTGTGTGTGTTGGGAGTAAATCCAGAGTCTACACACAAAACTACATCCCTATCCTTTTTAATTTAATTTTTTTATAACAGACAGGGTCTCCCTAAGTCACCAAGTTGCCCAGGCTGGGCTTGAACTTGTGATTCTCCTATCTCAGCCTCCCAGGGTGCTGGGATAACAGGCTTGCACCCACACACTGGCTCTGCTAGATGGTTAATTGTATGTGTCAGTTTGCCTGGACCATTGGTGCCTAGATGATTGACAGGCATTCTTCTGGGTATATCTATGAGGATATTGTCATAAGATTAGAACTTAAATAAGTAGACTGAGTAGAGAAGTCTTCCCTTTCCAAGGTCAGTAGACTTTATCCATTGAGTTGAAAGACTGAATAAAACAAAAAGCTGACCCCCTTCTTCAGGAAGAGAGAATTCTTCCCATCTGATTGCCTTTGAATCGGATGTTTTTCTTCCCTTTAGATTCTAATTGAAATGCTGGCTCTTTATGCAATGAATCTATAAATCCTCAGATGGGAACTACACTGTCAGTCCTTCTAGTTGTTAGCTCTGAGGACTCAATGCAACTATTTTCCATTGCTGGGCACAATAGCAACACCCACAATTTAAAGGACAGAGGTTTGATTTGGCTTACATTTTTAAGAGGATTCGGTCCATCCATGATAGACTGGCTCCAAGACAGGGTCATCATCGAGAAAGGGTGTTACAAATAAAAGATGCTTAGTTCATGGTGGCCAGGAAGTAGCACAGAGAAGACAGCCAGAGAGGAAGGACAAGAGACAGATATGGAGCTGAAGGCTACACCTTCACAACCCTCCCTGACACACCCAGAAGTGGGCAGAGCCAAAGCAAATCCATTTGCACCGTAGCTGTCCAGCCAAATGCTCCTGGAGATCGTGCTATTTGCTGGCATCCATGACCAGTTGTGTTGGTCATTATAAAAAGCTAAAAGCCAGTTTCTTGTTTTTATTTAAATATACACAGGAGTGATGGTAGCAGAGGAACCTCACCATGGTGCAGTCAACACAGAACAGCAATACTTACGGAGTAGTCTCCCCACAGTGGCAAAGAGGTACTGCTATCTGCAGTCACAGTTACATACTCATCTGCTGCCAAATAGGTAGGGAAAACAAAACGATTCTGTAAATTCTGTGTGTGCATGTGATTGTGTGTGTGTGTGTGTGTGAGAGAGAGAGAGAGAGAGAGAGAAAGACTGTGTGTGTGTGTGTTTTAGATATTAGAAAGTAGACCTGGGAGAATTTTGTGAGAGGGAGATTCCCAAGTGCTGTCAACACAGACAACAAAGAGGCAAAGGCTACCACATGGAAGAGCCCTCTCCTGTGCTTGCTTTCATTCTTTGAACAATAAGAAAGTCACTGGGGGAAGAATTAATCTTATTTACAAGGATAAAACTTTAATTAAATTTGACAGAACGATACTCACGGTTATTAGAGAAGCAAATTGTTAATCCAGAACTTTTGATCTGTCATTCATGTTTTTCTAATCCTTTGTTGCTATATAAAAAGAGTGCTTCTCATTTACCCATAATCATATGACCTGAGACCTCATTCTCATAATTATGTACTAAACAACTTGGTTGGATTATTTGACACTTTATGTCACAGAAAAGATTGGAAGTCTTTTGTAATAGATGAAGAGAGAGAGAACAAGAGAAAGATAGGCAGGGAGAGAGACTGAGAGAGAGACAGAGACAGAGAGCTACAAAGGGAAGAGAGAGATTGGTATATTTGAAACTGGAGGATTTGCCAAATCCAAAATTATCAGAAGAATTCTGAAGGCAGGACACAGGGAACAGTGTTGGCCCAAGTCCGAAGTCGGTTTCCCGGCAGTTCTGTTTCCGCAGGGGGTTGGTGGATCTTTGGTCTGCATAGGTCTTCGGTGATCGGATAGGATTGACCCACATCGTGCAGGGTAATCTCCCTCCCTCTGATAGTTCTGAATGTTAATCTCATCAGAAAGTGTCTCCAGAGAAATACAGTGGTGTTTGACAGGTATCTGGTCGTAACAGTCCCGTCAAGCTAATAGGTACAATTTGCTGTGACGGGCCCTGTCTAAACAGCAGTGGGGGCGGCCTCCACTCTCCTGATGCCAAAACTGAGGAACAGAATCCGGGGTGTTACTGACTGCATGGCACACCACTTGCTTCATCATTTCTGCAAGTCTGCGCTGGTGGCACACGAAAGGATGGAGTGCCAGGTCTCTGCCATGCGCCTGCCCCTGGTTCTATGAACTGACTTTAGTCTGCTTGACCAAACCTGCAGACAAGAGGGAGATGGTTTCTAGGAGCTGCAGACTTACACTACGTCAACTGGCCTTAAGAACTTGTCTTTATGACTCTCATCGCTTGCACAAAAAGTTCTGATAATCCCACCTGAAAGGGTGAAGTTTATTTGGGCTCACATTTCCAGAGGTCTCAGTATGGGCAGGGGCTGCCAGGGCCTGACGGGAGGCTTTAGCGGAGGAAGACATCTCAAGTCACGGCAATCAGCCCATGGAGAAGGAGGAGAGGAACGCAGGAGGGAGGCAAACCCTCCCTGATCGCCTCCCACACCACCTCTTTCGAGCACGCAGCCTCCACACCCTCGAGTGGGCAAGTCCACAAAAGCACAGTGCCCCAGCTCCAAAACACTCCGCTGAAGCAGGCCTCTGAGCTCCTGAGTCTGGGGACTGCTCGGGATCCCAGCCCCTTCGGAGTTCGGAGTTCACGGTACCTCTCTGTTTCACAAAAGCAGACAAGGCGGGCTGCAGAGTTTGAGTAATTTGTCCACTGTGTGAAGCTACTAAGGACCAGCAAGATTTTCACAGACTTCATCATCCACAGTCTAACTAGAACTGCAGATTGCAATGAAATATACCGACATGGAAAAACACAATGGCATTTCAAATTGTAAAAGCAATTGCACTCTGTTGAACTGCAGACAT
Organism: Dasyprocta punctata; assembly: GCA_004363535.1. Lineage (NCBI taxonomy): Eukaryota > Metazoa > Chordata > Mammalia > Rodentia > Dasyproctidae > Dasyprocta > Dasyprocta punctata. The sequence continues at coordinate 12,136 of RJWM01035320.1, forward strand.
GTTGAAAGTCATGTTCTCTGCATTCAAAAAATTATGAATTTTTGAAATTTTCCTTCTTCAAATTGTATAAATTTATCATAATGAACATAGAACACACGTTTCAAAAATTAAAGAGCATTTTATGCTATATTTCAACTTAAAATGTACACAAAAATTTTGAGCCATAAAATTTTGACTTCTCTTAATTATTTTTTCAAAATGTGTGAGATGAATAAATAGCTGATTAGTGTTTTGTTTTGTTTATATTTCTTTTTCTTTTTTTGGTTAGGATTTTTTTTTTTTTTTTTTTGAGGCAGGGTCTTGTTCAAGGCTGACCTTGAACTCTTAACAATCCTTCTGCCTCAGTCTCCTGAGTACTGGGATTACAGGCATGCACCCCTATGCCCAGTCTTGGGAAAGTATTAATTCATGACAGAATGCAGTCCGTCAGAATATTTCTAATGTGAACAGAATTGCAGTTCTTGAGTCAGGCATACAGATTTTCTGCCAGACAAAGCCAGCACCTGCAATCTGTGAAACATTTACCAGGCTTCTGCTTAGAGATCTCAGTGCCTGGGAGAAGCAGAACCGCCCTTGTGCATGTGACCTTTCTGTCACTCTGGCTTTAGGAAGTGCACAGATAAATGTGTGGTTAAAGGAAAACCAGGATTATAGGGAAACAGCTCAATGACTTATTGCCATTCAGCTCAATTCCAAGGGCAAAACTACGTTTCCTAAAAGTTTTAATGAAATTTACCACAATGATATTCATGGTTGAAACAAATTGTTAATCCAGAATTTGTGATCTGTCATGAATATTTTCCAATCCTTCGTTGCTGTATAACAAACAGTTCCTCTCATATACCCATAAGCACAGGACTTTAGACCTGCTTCTTATAATTATGTACTAAACCACTTTATTAGATTATTTGATACATTATGTCATGGAAAACATTGGAGGACTCTCATAATAGATGACAGCCTTCTTGACCTTGACTTCTGTCATACAGCTTTAAAGTGAAAGATAACAATGACTTTGGTTCCATACACCTCTCCACAATCCCTTCAACAGAATGCAATGGAATTTTTCTAGATTTACAAGCTGCTTATATTTTTGGCCTTGTTTCTTAGTCTCTAGTTTGCATTATATTTATTTCTAATTTTGAGGGGGATGTTTCTAATTTTAAAAAAAATTGAAATTTACATATGGACATATTCATATTTCTGTTACACAGTTCTAGGAGGAGTTTCCCATGCATTGATATATGTCAACACCTCAGAAAAGGTACAGAGCAATTACAGTCCCCCAAATTTCTCATGAAGTCCCTTTGCATATTGACCCTGCCCCCCAGCCTACTAACGACCAGCCTGCTTTGGTTCAGTATTTTTTCACATTATACAGTTCTCTTTAGATTGTACTACTTAAAATTCTTCTTAATATAGGCATAATAAAAATACCAAACATACGAAATTATTATCAGGAGGGGTTTTTTACATAAATGTGAAACAAAAATTCATTTTACTTTTCAAAGACAAGAGGTTTAAATCCAGTAGAACATCATTACTCTACTTCCAACTTCAATACTTCATTGGAATTGTTCTTGTCAAGATAACAATATAATCTTGCAATCATATTTAATCACCTCCAAGGTTCTGTACACAATATAAAATTCTTGATTACAAATTTTCTTTTGAGGTAATAACAGATTCACATCCAATTGTGAGAAATAAGAGACAGTGAACATCCTTGCGTGATATAAAAGATGTGAGAACATCTGAAATAACTGTCATAGGCCAAATTTACAAGAAGCAACCTGAAATAATAACTGAGACACTAATCAGCTCTGAGAGGATATTTTACCACGCTATCATGGGAAATTCTCATATTCTGAAAAAGTTCTTTGTTGAGTGTTTTTATCATGAAGAAGGATTTGATTTGGGCAAGGCCTCCTCCTTTAGACTGAGATGATAATGAATCTATTGTCTTTTATTAGTCTTCTTTCTTTTGTTATGCATTCTATTCTATTTATATTTATATGAACCAACTTTTGCATACCAAACCAACCCTGCATTCCTAGAGATTAGTCACATTTGGTAATGGAGTGCAAGTTTTTACTAATTCAATTCGATTCAGTTTGTCAATGCTGTGTTTAAGAGATGTGCGTGTTTAAGACATACAGGAATGACATTGGTCTGCAGGTTTTATGGGATGCTTTTTGCTGTTTTGGAAAAGAATAGAAATAATTACTATTTAAACTACCTTTTTTGGGGGGTAGAATTTACTACTGATACCACTTGGTTCTGTGTTTTCTATTGTGGCAAAATATTTACTATTGAACCAATACTCTGCCATCTTATAGATTTATTTTAGATTTCCTACTTTTCCTTGAGTCAGTTTTATCAGTTTGTATCATTCTTGGAATTAATTTATTATTTAGATATTTAAATTGTTGGCATATAATTATCCTTGTCATTTCTCTATAATTTAAAAAAAATATTTTCCACGTGTTTGGTTGAACCTTTTTCATTTGCGATTTTAATCATTTGAGTATTTCTCTCTCTCTTTCTCTTTCATTCTTTCATCCCTTTAACTAAAATTTTGGGAATTTTGTCTGATTTCAAAGATGAAGTCTTTCCTTTATTGATGTCCTCTTTGTTTCATTGCTTTTAAAGTGAGGATTAATTTTTACTATAATTGTGATTATTTCTTTCATTGGCATGTTTGGCCAACTAGTTGGTTGGTGTGGTGTGTGGTTTTTGCAGATAGGGTATGAACCCTATGTCTTCCTATGTTATTGCTGCGATCTCCTGGCTGAAAGATGAAGCTGACATGGAGGGAATTGGACCAGTCTTCAAAACTAAGGACATTACCATAGATGGAATAGACATCACATGGACTGACTTCTCGAAAAAAAGCAAGTAAAAAGATATAGCTGACATTGCTGACGCACATGTGAGAGCAATTCCATGCATCGATGAAAACCAACCAACCATGAAGTCTCAGTTAGTGGTGAGTAACTTATTGGCTACTGCTCAGAAATGTCTGTTTGATTTCTTTCAGAGCAGAAAACTAGATCCTCAGGACATTGTGCTGTTTGTTCAGGGTGAGGTCGGTGGTTACTTAGGTGGTCACATTCATGTTCTGTTGCACATCAAGGATAACAACAACAAAAATGCTAAATGGATCCAAAAAAGGCTGGCAATTGACTGGGGGAAATACCTACTAACCATCCTAGCTAAAAACTTGCCTGTGCAACAGAGCATTGAATTCAGAAAGTTGGTTGAAGCAAATGGTTGGGTTGATTTTCTATGCTATAGAAATAACACCACAAAGAAACATTATGTCAGAGAAGTAAATCTGAAAGAATACATAACCCACTACTTCCTTCACAAAGAACCAGAATATTTAAACAGCCAAACATTTTACTGCAGAAGTACTGACAGCAAAATTACTATTGACTACCTAAATTATGAATCTAGAATTATGCTTAGAAAGCAAATGCTAAGAATTCTAAAACAGGAAAGAACAGGAGAAGATACTAACCAACCAACTGTGGAGATTACAGAACCACAGGCAAAAAAATTAAATCAGAAAAAAACAAAAAAGAGCAGAACATGACAGAAACCATCTGCTCATTATATAATAACAGAGTCACTTCTATTGAGCAGTGGATGATACAAGAACCAGAAAGTTACATTAGCCACATAGCTAATCCAGGAGGGGAAATTCTAATTAAGACCATAATGGAAATGGTGCTGCTAAGAATGTCAAAATTCATGACAGCATATGAAATAATAGCTGAAAAGGGAAGGAAAGCATCTAGAAAAGAAGACACAAAAGTCTTCAAAATTTTCAAACTAAATGACTACAATCCATTTAAGGTCACTCATGCAATGATGTGCTGTCTAAACAAACAACTAGGAAAAAGGAACACTATCCTATTACAAGGACCAGCCAGTACAGGGAAAAGCTTAATAGCACAGAAAATTCGTGAGTTGGTTAGTAATGTTGGTTGCTACAATCCATCCAATGTTAACTTTCCTTTTAATGACTGCTGCAATAAGAACATTATATGGATTGAAGAGGCAGGAAACTTAGGTCAGCAAGTAAACCAATTTAAGACCATCATGTCAGGTCAAAGTATCAGGCTAGACCAGAAAGGAAAGGGCAGCAAATCAATCGAACCAACACCAGAAATCACGACCTCCAATGAAGACATCACAGTGGTGAGGATAGGTTGTGAAATCAGACCTGAACACACTGAACCCATCAAGCATAGGTGCGTTAATATTAGACTAACTAAGACTTTAGATGGTCAGTTTGGTTTAATAGACTCTAAAGAAATTCCTAATATCTTTAAGACCATGGAAGAGATGGGCTATCATCCAACAATGAGCTCATACACAGAGCATTGGTCAGATGTACCTCAGTGGGAGGAGCAGTGGGCGGGCACAGACAATATAAAGCTTCCCGAACCAAAAGAAGAGCTGCAGTCGTTGAACATCGAGGACGAAGACTGGGAGATCTTCGAGAAGGAAGAAGAGGACCTGAATGCGTGGGATAGAAGATCTCACAAGAGCATTCAGTCTGAGGAGAGCAAAGACGGAAGCACCAGAGACAGTGGAAACAACTTCACTGAGCACGTCGGAAAAGGACAAACCAACCAGGCCAAAACCAAGCAGCCCTCTCCTGATCCAGAACCAGAGGAATGTCTGGAGGCTCAACCATTCATATGGGAGGTTTGCGACTGGTGGTTTGATGGAAACATGCAGGAACCTACCAACTAGATGCCAAATATCAATCAACCAAGGACTGGTAAGCAAGCTACCTCCTTTTCAGAGGTTGGGGAAAGAGCATACCATTGAGAACTAACCAACATATTTTTATTGCAGGATACACTTTGCCTGGATACAACTACCTGGGACCAGGAAACACCCTCACCAGACAGGAACCAAGCAACCCAAGTGATAAAGCTGCCAAAGAACACAACGAACATTACGCTGAACTTCAACATGAAGGACATAACCCTTACATTTACTTCAACGACGCGGACCTAAAATTTATAAAGGACACAGACCAAGCAACTGACTGGGGAGGTAAATTTGGGAACTTTATCTTCAGAGCCAAAAGAGCAATCGCTCCAGCACTGGCTGCACCAGCTAAAAATGTCAGAACTCAACCAACCAACTCAGGAGGAAAGAGAAGGCCAGCACCTCCACACATCTTTGTCAACCTAGTCAAAAAAAGGAGACTTCAGGGAAGCCAAGCAAGAAACAACATGGACCAAGAAGCAATGGACACTCAAGAAGTTGAATTGGGAGCTGAACCATCCAAACCTGGTACCGCTGGGGTAAGCGGGGGAGTGGGTAGGAGTACGGGTAACTTTTTTTTTTTTTTTTTTTTTCTTTTTGCGGCACCGGGGATTGAACTCACAACCTCACGCCCACCAGGGCAAGCGCTTAAGGCACTGAGCCAAACTCCCAGCCCTGGTTTTTTGAGGCAGGGTCGCACTATGTAGCTCAGGCCAGCCTTGCGCTCGCGTTGTAGCCCAAGCCGGCCTCGAACTCACAATGCTCCTCCTACCTCAGCCTCCCGAGTGCTGGGATTAAAGGCGTGCACCACCACGCCCGGCTTAGTACGGGTAACTTTAATAATACCACAGAGTGGAAATTTAATGGGGAAGATGTAACAATTACATGTAATGCTGGTAGACATATAATTTTAACTGAGGTTGAATATGATGAGTATACTTTGCAAGTAACTGCTGACAAACCTACTGGTGCTAATTCAGATGGTTGGAAGGACTCTAACCATGATCAAATACTAACTCCTTGGTATTTGCTAGATGCTAATGCTTGGGGGGTTTGGATGAGTCCAGGAGATTTCTATCACATGTCCACAACATGCAGAGACCTAACATTAGAACCTCTAGAACAGGAAATTTTTAATCTCTCAATTAAGACAGTAACAGAGACAGCAACCACACCAACTCAAATCCAATACACTAATGATCTAACAGCCACCATGCTCATTGCTGAAGACACTAACAACATATTTCCATGGGCAAGTGATGGGGCATTGCTAGCCACACTAGGATACGAACCATGGCAAACCAACCAACTAGAGCAGTATGGCTACTATGCAAACTACTTTAATGAATTTACAGTGGGCAATGGAACAGGTGCTAGCTACTCTAAAATATATGTGCCTGCTTTCAAACAAATTTTCAGGACATTTGAAAATACCATACCAATTGAAATGCTAAGGACAGGAGACTCCTGGTACTCTGGAAAGTATTCATTCAACACTAGACCAATCAACCTCAGAAAATCATTCAGGACACAAGAATGCTCGGAAGAGCACCTAGAATCCAACCTGACTTTACAGCTGCCAAAAAAGCAAAAATTGTAGAGAATGACAAAAACATTGGTGTGAGAGAAGGCAGACCAGACAAACTATACTCTGAAGCTATCAGAAAAAGGCAACACCAGGTAGGGCATATACATCCTCAGTATGTTTTTGAAACTGGAAAAGGTGGGCCAGCAGTAGCTTTAGGACCAATTGGAGGTCAAAATATGGTCATGGACTATAAAGATAGTGGAAATGTGGTTTGGAAGGGTGATGATAATGGGACAGAGAGGATAGTTTATTGTCGCGCGCCTGTCCCGGCCGGTAGGAAGGCACACAACAGAATCACAAGCGACACAGCAGAAGACTTTATTCAGCTCGGAGCCAGCTGCAGCGGGAGACCTCTACATGCCCACCGCTGGTGGGTCCTATGTGTCCCCGCGGAGGTGCCTCACACACGTCCGCTCCCCGCGGCTCTCAGCGTGCACTCTCGCCGCCCCCTGGGCGGGCAGCT
>RJWM01035321.1:0-19036 GCA_004363535.1 Dasyprocta punctata
AAGCCCGCGCGCCGGTGCCGCGCGGGTCGGGGGGGGGGGGTCCCGGAGGGGCCCTACTCGTTCTCCTCCAAGGTCCTGGGATCAGGACCTCAGAGGGCAGTCCATATTGCTTCCTGATCCGTGCCTGTGCCGCGCGGGTCGGGCGGGGGTCCCAGAGGGGCCCTACTCGTTCTCCTCCAAGGTCCTGAGATCAGGACCTCAGAGGGCAGTCCATATTGCTTCCTGATTCGTGCCTGCGCCGCGCAGGCCGGGCGGGGGTCCTGGAGGGGCCCTACTCGTTCTCCTCCAAGGTCCTGGGATCAGGACCTCAGAGGGCAGTCCATATTGCTTCCTGATCTCCTTGCTTTTCTATAATGGAGTTGGTCATAAAAAAATTCTCTGATGTGCTCTTGTCTGATAGCAGGTCACAGGAATGTCCTCATCCCAAAGGGTCCTGCCCAATATACTGGCAAGAGGAATGCAGCAGAGAGGCACAAACAAGACAGCCCTTACTAGACTGGCTCCCTCAGGATATTAGTATTAATCATTAATCTATTTTGTCCAATCACATTTCAACAAAATTGTCCTTGCTTCCATCATGCGTATGCAATGAAGTCTCTATACCCCTTTGAAGAACAGAACTACGAGAGCTGAACATGTAGAAATTCCAGAAAGGTGATTTCCTGGAGCGGGTACAGAAGCTCTGTGCCTCGTCCCACATACCTCAATCTATCCATCTCTCCACCTTTGTATTTTATAATAAACTAGCAAACATAAGTATTTTCCTGAGGTTTGTAAGTCACTCAATCAAACACAATCTAAGAAGATGATTGTGGGAACACCGATTTACAATTGGTCAAAAGCACAGGTAAAACAACCTGGGTTTGAGACTGGCATCTAAAATGGGGGGGGGACCTCTTAGGGCTCCAGCTTGCAATCTATAGAACTGATGCTGTCTCCATATAGATAAAGTTATAAATAAATTGGACTAGAGAACACATAACTGGTGGTCTACTGCAGAACTGCTTGCTTTCAGGTTTGGAAGGTGACTGGAACTGACAAGCAAATAGTCCTGTATGTCAACTTAGGATGGCCACCCAGATCCAAGAAATGAATGAGCATGGGATGCACCAATTAGACATGTTTCTTGTGCACTCTCAGAGGCACATAATGCCAAAAAGAGCTACTGTTGGCAGACTAAGACTGCCAGTGGCTATGTGGCAGATCACCTAAACATGGCTGGCAAGTGAGAATGACACTGGTAGCTCACAGGGGCTACAAATGGATCCAGAAGAGAATAAACACTGATTCTGGACTGTGCTTTGATTACCCAGTGGGACATATAAATGCTCAGAGTGCTAGAGAAAAACCAGAACAAGATGAATTTGAAGAGCTGAAGATCATTTGTTCAGACCAAGAAACACACTGTATAGACCACAGTGTCTCCCAATAGACTCCTGAGAGTAACAGATAAGAAAGTGAAAGAGCCAACTGGTTGTCTAAAATGGGGAGACATGTAAGCTTGCAGTGCTGGCTTACAGCCTTCATGAGTGTGTGCTCACACTCAGTATAACTAGGACTATGGGAGTATCATCACTACTAGATATCCCTTTATATTTCTAGTAGATCTAGGGGACAGGGGTTGGTGAAGGATTCTGGTATGACCATGCAATTCCTGCTGGAGAAATCACTGGTGTAACAACTTTTTCTCCCCTTCACATCACCTCAATTTCCCCATCCCACCACCTGATAGAGTGGTCAAAGGATCAGAGCTACAACTTCAAGTGCTGGAGGCAGGGATGAGTCCTAAGCAAGAAACAGTTACTATATTGTTAAGTGAAATCTCTGTCAGAATTCCTAAAGGTAAGACAGGGCAGAACTGTGCCTTCACCCTATTTGGCAAAGTTAGGGCTAACAGTCAATGTTATCATACTGTCTACTGGTCAGGGTAGTTCACTGCTCATGTATGCACACAATTCTACACTATCCACACTTCAAAAGAGGCTCAGAATAAGAAATAACCCTGCCTCTTAACTCTATTGTGCCAGATGCCAGAATAGGTGAAGCTATATGTGTCCCAAGATCATTCTTACTTTTAGAATCTAACAAGACTGAATGGGAACCTGAATATCTGAGTGGTCTCATCCATGGAGACATGGCCACAAAGTGTGATGATAACTGGACTTATTATTAATGACAGTATTAATGAAATTCTAGTGATAGGGCAGTATATTTAGACTTACATATCTATTTGATATAAAACCTATGTGTGTAAAAACCTGGGGATGATTAATTAGAAGACCGTCTTATCCTAATTTGATTATGTTGCTGCATTTGTCAAAAAGTCCACTGATAACCAGACATGGCGGTTGCAGGCCTGTAATCCCAGCACTTGGGAGGCTGAGGCAGAAGGATCATCACAAGTTTGAGGCCAGCCTGGACTACACAGTGAGTTCAGGGCCAGCCTGAACTGCATAGCAAGACCCTGTTTCAAAAAAACCAAACAACAACAACAACAAAGAAGTCAACTGATAAACTGATGAGTGGATAAAGAAAATGTGGTAAATACATACGATGGAACATTAATCAGTCTCAAAAAGGAAAGTAATTCTATCTACAAGGTATATTATAGATAAACCCTGAGAACGTTAAATAAAATAAACCAGGCACAAAAAAGGCAAATAGTGTATGATTCCACTTACATGCATTATTTAAAGTAGCCATATTCAGAAAAACAGCACAATGGTGACTACCAGAAGGAGAGGGAAAGGGGAAGTCATTATTTAATGGATACAAAGTTTCAGTTTTACAAGAGGAAAAAAATTCTGGAAATCTATTCTGTAACATGTGAATACATTAACACTATTGAACTATATACCTGAAAACAGGAAGTAAATTTTGTATTATATGTATTTCTGCCAGAATTTTAGAAAACCTACTGACCCTGTATGTGTGGAACTATTTCTGGACTCAGGTCAGTTTCAGTAATTTAATTGTCTATTTTTCTGCAGTTACTACAATACCTTAATTACTATCACTTTATAGTAAGTCCTCAAATCCAATAGTTTATGCTCTCCAACTTTTTTTCATGACAAATCTAAGTCCTATACGTAGCCATATAAATTCTGGGATTGGCTTACCAATTTCCTAAAACAAAGTAAAACAAAACAAAGCAAAACAAAAGACCTATCAAGATTTTGCTTGTGACTACGCACAGTATATGAATCAGACTGGAAAAAAACCTAACACTGTAATAATCCCAAGTCTCTTAATTTCCTTTTTGTTTGTTTGATTTTTGTGACAGGGTCTCACTATCCAGCTTAGGCTGGCCTCAAACTTGTGGTGATTCTCTTGCCTCAGCCTCCTGAGTGCTGGAATTACAGGGGTGCGCCACTACACCTGGGTTGACATCTCCTAATTTCTGAACAAAGTTTATTTCTCCTTTTATTTAGGTCTTTAATTTCTTTTGGTACTACTCTGTGTATTTTGTGTAGCAGTCTCATTTACCTTTCATAGATATACTATGTTTGTATTGCTGTTAAAAGCATTTTTTTTCTTTTTTTTCCCTTCAATTTTTTGAGACAAGGCCTCACTATGTAGCGCATGCTGGCCTTGAACTCACAATGTAGTCCAAGTTGGCCCTGAATGGGTGGTGATCCACTTGCCTCAGCCTCTTGAGTGCTGGCATCACAGGTATGTGCCACCATGCCTGGCTAATTTTTTCATTTTTTGTGGCCATATACTGAAATGAAAATGATGTTGGTATACTGGCCTCATACCCTGTAACTGTTGAATTCACTTATTGATTTTGGAAAGATGGTGTGGTTTCCTTAGGATTTTCTACATATATAACCAAGTCATCTATGCACATATAACCTTAAACCATTTAAATTATGTAGATTATGTAGCCCATCTCTACCTAGGGTACTTTAGACACATACAACTTGATTTATTTAAGTATTTATTCTTCAATTTTCTCTGTTGTTCACTGACCAGAAAAGGAAAGAGCTTCTGATCATTCAAATTTCTTAGTGTTTAAATTATCTAGAGGTAAAAAAGAGCACTGACATAAAAGGTAGAATAAGCTCACCAATCTTTAGTTAATGGTAACTTCTATAATTAGTAGGATTTTTCATATCATAATCAATTCTTGAATAAGTAAGGATTAGTCAACAAATATGTATAGATTTAAAATATCACCATGAGACTGAATGGGAGCTCTATTATAACCTATTGTGAATGGGTATATGAAACCAGAGATTTAACTTCTACACAATTTCAGGAGTCATTATCATTGGGGAAGATTTCTAAATTTTGATCTGTAATGTAATTTCAAACCTCAAAACCAAGGCATCTTATTATAATTTAAAAATTCTAAAAGTCTAACAATTATCTGTACTCACTCAAACATGCTGTAATTATGTAAAATATTTACCTAAATCCTACCTTCAGGTAGAAGCATAAGAGCTGCAAGGATTAGAGGCACCACCTGGTATTCCTGCTACAGCTCACCTTATTTGATAGTGGAGGGCAAAACACCTATCCACCTGGTTCCAGAATTGCTTTAATGAGTCAGAATATAGGAGAAACTGAGTTTGAATTTGGTTTGGTTTTTCTCTATGTCATTTCTATCCCTTGAATTTAGAAAACAAATATAAAATTTAATTTTAAGGCAGAAATACATGGTGGCTGCAAGATCTTTTAGGTTGACTTCCCTGTAGTAAAAATACTTCTGCCACTATCGAAGCTAACTTGGTTAGCTACTAGTTAGTCAAATTCTGAGATTGTAATCCTTACTTCCACTTAAAAAAAAAAAGACAAAGGGTACCCTCACTTACTTATAAAAACCAGACAGATGAACTGATACTTTGGTCACTTGAATAAAGATTAACCTAGGTCAAAACAATTTATTGTATTTCATTCATGATAATGAATGATTTTTTGTTGTTGTTGTTGTTAACATTTTCATCTTTAGGAGTAATTGTCTCAAAATAACCTTGGGTAGAGGGAAAGTAAGTAAAAAAGTTAGGTACAGGTAAAAAGATCGGCCATGTAATGATTGTCAAAGTCTGGAGTTGATCTATTACATTATTCTCTACTTTTGGAATCATACTTGAGAAAAAGTTTCAAAGCATTTTCTTTACAACTTCTAATGTTCTAAGCATTATTGAAAATTTAGCATGTAACATCAAAATCTAGGTGACTCACCGGACATTTTCTGGTCTGAGTTTATCAAGAACCATCTCTATTAAGTCAGGTCTAAATTCTTCCAGTAAATATTCAGCTGTGAGTACTTCTTCTAAGGGATAATACTTTGAAGAAGGAAAATATAAATAAATAAAATTTGCAAAGTTACAATAGAACAGAGAGTTTAATCTACTAAAGCAAACAGACCTCTAACATATTGAATTCATTACTTTATATCCCCTCAGCTTTCTATTAAATTTTGCTCCAATGGAAAAAATTCTATAGCCCTGAATTTTCTCTTTACTATCACTTTATTTTCTCTCTCTCTCTTTGCCATGCTGGGGACTAAATCAAGAACCTTCCATATGCCAGGCAAATACTCTACCACTGAGCTACACCTGAAGCCTTACCTAACATATCTTTAACTAGTTTAATATTGTGCAATAATTTTCCAGAAATAGTTAATCCCCAAGTATATTTTTATTACAGAAAGCAAAATCATATTTCTTTGGAGGAAAAATATGACTTAATATTTCTGGTTAAAAATTGAGTATAGGACCAAGCATGGCAGTGTACACCTGTAATCTCAGCACTCAGAAGGCTGAGGCAAGAGGATTGCTGTGAGATCAAAGTCAGCCTGGGCGACATAGTGAGTTCAAGGATAGCCTGAACTACAAAGTGAGACCCTGCCTACAAAACAAAACAAACAAACAAAAAAAAAAAAAACCAAAACAAAACCAATAAAATACAATTATGGGGAAAAAATTAGAAATTTAAAAAATTTAGTTAAGATGGGAGAAAACTAAAAACAATTAAGATATGTTGTATACATGTACCAACTCCCCATGATGAATGCAATTATTAAGCATGTACTGCAAACACACACGAGTGACAAAGAAAATTAAATTTAAAAAGTAAAATAAAAACCTGAATCTTTTTTTTTTTTTTTGGTACCAGGGATCGAACTCACAACCTCACGCCTGCCAGGCAGTAAAACCTGAATACTTTTAATGAAAAAACGTGATAGTAAAATGCCGACATACATACATACATTCATTCATTCATTCATTCATTCATTTATTTACGGAGACAAGGTCTCACTATGTAGTTTAAGCTAGCTTTGAACTCACTATGTGGCCCAGGCTGGCCTCCAACTTGCAGTGATCCTCCTGCCTCAGTCTCCTGAGTGCTGGGAGTACAAGCATGTGCCACCATGCTCAGCTTGACACCAGATTTTTAATATAAGACATGTGCATTTTTATAAACAGAATTTCCTCTCAAATTCCTATGCATGAAATCACAAAAGCATTGAGAAAGTCATGGGAAGAAATGGATTATATTTTGTCTCACCTGCCAGAATAATGTAAAAAAGACTTTTTAGTAAAAAGCAACTGTCAATATGCCTAGACAGACTGATTCATTTATTCAATAAAAACTGAATGAATGCCTAGCTTCTGCCAGCCACAGTTCTAGGAACTGTGGAAACACTGGTAAATGCTTCCAAGAAGTTGTTATAATTGAGATGGAGGGAGACAATAATGAAACAAATGCTGTAATTTTAATGATAGGTACAATTAAATAAACAAAAACGAAACAAAAAGGAGCAGGGGCAGAGGCAGTATTTTAGTTTGAGACTCCACAGATGTTCTTTCTAAGGAGATGTCTGAGTGGAGTTTCAAATGATGAGGAGAACCTAGCCACGCAAAGATCAGACAGAAGAATGTTCCATATAGAGAAAAGAGCAAATGTAAAGGCCCTGAAAAGGAAGAATAGGCCTCACGCTTAAAAATTACACTGAAAGCCAGGCTAGGTGGTGTGTCATGAGAGAGGAGGACTGGAGAGTAGGGGATGGAAAGTGACCACAACAGAGGCTGTCACTGGTTTGTTTTGCAGGCCGAGGACAATTTAAAAATTTATACAATTCTAATGGAAAACCACTGAACGATTTTAAAGAGAAGAGTAGAACAATCTGATTTTAGATTTCAAAAGATAACTAAAGCTGAAAAAATAAAGTTCAGTGGGCAACAAGATGGAAAACAGGGATCCAAGTAAGAGTATGATGGTAGTCTAGGTAAGAAATGATGGTAGCTCAGACCAGGATGATGACAAAAGAAATGGGAAAAGTAACTGATCTAAGCTTTAGCTTTCATAAAGGTAGCATTTGACATTTTGTAGAACTGAAAAATATTTTAAGGCAATAAGCAAAAGGTCTAACAATGAAAATATTACAGATGGTACTTGTTAGTATGAGGAAAACTAAGCCTTTACAACCCTAAACCTCAAAGTTTGCCTAGTTGCTATAGTCTAAAGTACCCTACAGCATCAAATTTTATCATTAGTGTAGTACAGAACGTAACATATGTACAGTATGAAATATTCTCTACACTAGTATGTACGAAACAGTAAAATAATCATGAACTTACATGCAGCATTCCTGCAATCTTAGATGTATAGCCTCGTGGTCTTTCTTTATCTTTAAACCTAAAGGCAACTGCATTCAAGTCCTAAAATTGAAAATTAATCCAATTAGATGTGAGTCAGCTATTATTTAAAAATACATTTTTAAAGTGTTTTTATTCCATATTCAACTTTATCACACTTTTTTTTTGTTTTTTTGTGGTACCAGCAATTAAACTCACGAACTCATGCTTGCCAGGCAGGTACTGTGCCACTGAGCTATAACCATGGCCTATCAAACTTTCTGAAAAAATGGCTATGATTGATTTAGAAATGTACAAAACATGGAAAGAAAATTTCTTAATGTTTATAAAATTCAAGCCATCAATCTGGCTTAAAATCAAAACAGGTAAGTAACTTGGAATGAAAATAAAAAACAAATACAGAATATGATACTACTAGTTGAATTGTTGAAACTATTAGTCAACGAATTAAATTCTAAAAGCAGTGTGAAACACACTTGTGAGATCCAACAATTCCACAGATGATGATTTGATGACCCATTTAAAGGACTACAGCAAAATTAAATTACCACAAGCAGAGATTTTATCTCTAAACTATTGCCTATTTAAAGAGGGATGTTTCTCAACCTAAAATACATTTCAGAATCTTGATGGACCTTACATATAAAATTCATATTTTTTAAAAAACTCATATAAAGTCGGGTGTGGTGGCGCATGCATTTAATCCCAGCACTCGGGAGGCTGAGGTAGGAGGAGCGTTGTGAGTTCGAGGCCCGCTTGGACTACAACGCGAGCGCCCAAGGCTGGCCTGAGCTACATAGTGCGACCCTGCCTCAAAAAACCAGGGTCGGGAGTTTGGCTCAGTGGCTTAAGCGCCTGCCCTGGCAGGCGTGAGGTTGTGAGTTCGATCTCCGGTGCCGGGGAAAAAAAAAAAAAAACTCATATAAAAGCAGCCTTTACAAACACCTTTTGTTTTATGAAAGAAGAAAAAAAGATAGCAAGGCTATAAAGTCACTTTTAGGAACACGATCATACATAAAACCATTCACTATTTCTTTGAGAGTTTACTGCAAATTTCAAGATCAGATCTGAAGATGACAGATTTCATACAGCTTCAGGTAGAGAGTAACAGAAGTAAAAGTATCAACATAACAAACTTGTTTTTCTTCTATGGGATAGAAAAGTAATCTATTTTCTTTTCTTTTCCCTTCTAAAAAAAGCGACATTATGTCTTAACCCTTACTTGTGCCTCAAGTAGCAAATCAGGCTAGTAACAACTAAGTCTTAACTAATACCATGGTGCTTTGCAAAATTTTATACTTTAATTAGTAAAAAAATGAAAACAAACCTTTGAAAGTTTAATTGGGCCTTAAATTTAAATTATTTCACACATACTTGTTTTTGAAAAATAGATTCCTTAAGAAAAATTTTGGTGAAACAAAAGTACCTTGCACTCTTGGAAAACCCATTCTTGAGGTCCTTCTGCACGTAACTTCTGAATGTATTGAAACATGTGCAAAATTATATCTTCAACATGTACTGGAAAAAAGGGGCACACTTAAATAGCATTCAGTCCTCAAATCCTTCAAAGCAGTGAGCTCACTCCTAAGGTAAAGTCAGATCAGTGGAAGACAGTCTCTCTTAGAAAATGGAGTCCTCACCTCCTTGAGACTGGTTTTATGTGTCTCACACATGGCCCTCTGAACTCAAGACATGTAAATGACAGGATAATGGAATAAATGAGCAAATGAAAAGCTAAGTACACATTTTAGAAGCACAACATAAAGATCAGTTGTCAAGTTGGAGCGTCATCCCCAAAACAAAGGTCAAATTACATAGGAAAACTACAATGGATAAATTGCAGAAATTGAAGTGTTTACAAGCTTTAATCCCAGTACTCCAGAAGGCTAAGGAAGGAAGACTGCAAATTCAAGCCCCAGTGTAGGCAACATATTAACTTGGTGAAACCCTGTCTCCTAATAAAAAGTAAAAAAAAGAGGATTGGGAATGCAGCTCAATGTAAAGGTCCTGGGTTCAACCTTCATTATGTAAAAAATAAAATAAAGTAAAATAAAGTGTTTGCTGGGCATGGTGGCTCATGTTTATAATCCTGGCACTTGGGAGGCTGAGGCAGGAGGGCTGCCATGAGTTCAAGGCCAGCTTGGGCTACAAAGTGAGTTCAAGGCCAGCCTGAACTGCACAGAGAAGCCCTATCTCAAAAACACCAAAAAAGGTAGCTGGGTGTGATGGCATAAGTCCCAGTACTTGGGAGGCTGAGGCAAGAAGAAACTTTCGAGTTCAAGACCAGCCTGAACTACAAAGTGAGACTCTTTCTCCCCAAAAAAAAAAAAAAAAAGTAAAATGTGTTTATAACTTTTCAACATGAAATAAGTCTACAATATAAATAAACTTTTAAAAATCAAAGAAAGTCAATTTTCATTCAAAAACAAAACAATCATTCAATACTTACATAATCCTTCCTCAGTTAAATCCACATTAATGATAAAAAACATAAAACCTCTGGCTCCTTCTTTCTGTCCACCAACCAGGGTATTTACCCAACCTGCAACATTCAAAGAAAATCAACAACATTGCATGTGTGCCTTCTTTGACAACATGGAAATTACAAATTCATACTATTGATGGGTGAAGTGCAGTGTATGTCTGTAATCCCAGCGCTCAGAAGGCAGAGGCAGGAGGATCACTGCAAGATTGAGACCAGTCTAGGCTATATAGCAAGTTCAGGGGCAGTCTGGATTACATAGTGAGACCTTGTCTCAAACACAAAAAAACCAAAACAAAACAAAACAAAAAAACCAACAACAACAACAAAATACCACAAAAAAAAAATCATACTACCTGTTCTAGATTAGACTGGAATACTTGCAGGAGGAAAAAAATTGAGTTCAGAAAAGTAATTTCAAAGAAAGAATTTTATGGGATGGAAGCTTTCCTAAGGACTTTTCCTAATCAAGGGGATATCACTATGCTTAAGCGTTACGTAAAAGCAAAGAATATGAGACGGAAGGGACTATGGCAATCAACCAGTGTTTAGATTTTACACCCTTACCCTCTGATCTAATGTACCAGAGAAGGTAAGTAAGTAACATGCATGGAATTTCATAGTTGGCAAAGAATAATAAATGTGGCTTTTACTGTTTTACCTCATTTAAAACATGGCTGAAAAACAAACAAACAAACAAATAAATAAAACATGGCTGGGAATAGCTCAGTGGCAGAACACTTGCCTAGTATGCACAAGGCCCTTGGTTTGATCCCCAGTACCATAAAACTAAAACAAAAACAAAAAAATTCACATGATGGCATCTTTTATATCTAAATTTCACTGCTAAATAATGATGGAAAGAGGGGTTGCTTGCCTATAATTCCAGTACTCAGGAGGTTGAGGCAAGGGGGTTACTGTGAGTCTGAGGCCTGAACTACAAAGCAGAAGACCCTGTCTCAAAAAACCAAAACAAACAAACACTGAAGAAGAACAAAAATCATTAAAATATCAGTCATGGTAGTGCATACCTATCATCCCAGTATTCAAGAGGCAAGTGGAACCTAAGTGTAAGACCAGCTGGGGCAATTTGGCACGACCATGTGTCAAAATAAAATATAATAGAACTGGGGCTATTATACATTGCAAACATACACACACACACACACAAAGAAAAGAAAAGAAAAGAAAAGAAAAGAAAAGAAAAAAAAAGAAAAGAAAAGAAAAGAAAAGAAAAGAGAAAGAAAAGAAATGAAACGAAACGAAACGAAAGAAAAAGGGCTAGGGTCACAGCTCAGAGGGAGAATGCCTGCTGCTGCCTACCATGCACAAGGCCACTCTCCATTACCACACACACACATACAGAGACAAACACAGACACACACACATGGGCAGTACACTTTAACAATCATCCCTTCAATTCACTAACCCTAAATAGTCTCATCTAAAAATGTCACAGGAAAATATTTAGGAGAAAATGAGGTCCAGAGTCAAAGATGTGGCAGTGTACACCATTCAGAAGATGCTAGCCCAAACACTTACCCTTTGCTTTAAGTTCTGACAACAGACTTCCAGGACCTTCATGCCCAATCAGATGGCCAAGATAATGACCGGGATTTGACTTGTAGTACTTCTGAAGGTCAGGTATAGGAAATGTCACATAAAGATTCCTAATATCCTTAATGGGCACTACTTTATAAAGTTGCTGAGGAAAAAAATAATAAAGAAAGAGTCATTAAATAGAATTCCTACTAAATAAAATCATTTACAAATTATGAACAACATGGATTTACACACAAGAATCCCAAATTGAGGGGCAAATCAATGGCCAGGAACAAAGAACAGCCCATAAAGAAATAGAGTCAGACTATCTTTCTGTGGAATTTCATTTTAGTGGGTAAAATGTCCATGTTTGGGTCCCTACTGTCTGAAACTATGTCGTTTTAGAGGTTTGCCTTACGGCACTAGACAACAGCTCACAATAATCTATCAAGGCTATGGCTACCAAAACTATTTTTAGCATGAAGATGAGAACATGCTGATATTATTTGATGATACATGCTCCTAATAAACATAAAACCTATTTGGTTATACTGACAAATGTTAAAAACTATAAGTAATGACACCTCCCCCAAATTTTCATTTATTTCCTAATAAACTGCATATATCATGTCCATAAATTAAAAAGAAAAACCACAAACACATGCACTTACTTTAAGATGCTCTTCTTGAAATGGGTGCTCAGGAAATTCTGGCAATGGGACACTTTTATTCTCTACTTCAGAAAATAACTTTACTACCAGATTAGTTAAGTCATCTAAAGATTCTACAAGAAAACAGACAGTGAAAACGTGAGAACAGCTAGTATTTAAGACCTTAGGCTCTCCTTAGAAGTCTCAGGGCTTTTAAAAGAAAAACACGGACTTCAAAGGAAACTGCATCTGACAAAGATGCATCAGTTAAATCCTACTGTTGCTTAAATAACTTGTAAAACTGCTAAGCAGTACCAAGGATTATGCTTCCTCTCTATGTATTCCTGTATACTGTAAAAATTTAAATATGCAGATATTCATAATATTAATAATGTTTCACAAATATTATCTCATAATAACCTTAAAACAAACATTAGAAACAATAACTGAGCATTACATTGTACTTGGAAAAATAATTTATCTCCAATGCCGACAGGCACATACTAAAATATAAGCAGACGCCAGGCGTGGTGGCTCACAACTACAATCCCAGCACTTAGGAGGCTGAGGCAGGAGGATCACCATGAGGTCAAGGCCAACCTGGGCTACATAGTGAGTTCAAGGCCAGTCTGGAATACACAGTGAGACCCTGTCTCAAAAAAATAATAAAAAATAAATTAAGTAGAAAGTATAACATTCACCTTTACAAATAGTCTAAGCCCACTGTTAAAAGTCAAGTGTTTGCAAAACTGTAGACAAACAGATATGGTCACTGTAGCACTGTTTAGAACAATAACAGAAAATGGAAATGCTCTAAACATTATATGTGAACACTATGAAACATTCACACATTGAAATTCTATGTAACCATTAATGAAGGAGCAATCTGTATGTGCTGATAGTAAAATATCTCAAAGCTCTATTAAGTGAAAACTGCAGGCTACAAAACAATTCTATATAGCAGAATCTTATTTAATTTCTGAAAATAAAAGCATATTAACGAAATTCTACTGTTAGAAATACAATAAGAATTGACTTAAGCTGACTATCTTTGAAAAAAGGGCAGAGTGATAACAACGAGATAGAGTTTTATTTTATAACTTTCTATGTGGGATAAATTTTTTCCATGTACATATATTATTGTTATCATTTTGGTGGTACTGATCCCACAGCCTCACACGCGCTAAGGATAAGATAACCACTCCTTCGATTCTGTGTCCTCAAAAACTAGTTATATATGGCACAAACATTTATCTGTTGTTACTGCTTTTCTACACTCTAGAGAGTCCTCAATTACTATTTGAGAATTGGCTTTAAATAGCATAAACCTCTCTTTTTGACCAATTAATGTGGATATTTGCATTTTACTTCTAAAATGTACCAATTTTTCCTTTGATGTTTTGGACATGTCTGATAAGAGTTTAAAATGTCTAGAGTCAAGTGAAAAGCAGAGCAGTGGCTGACTGCTGTATGGCAGGTGAGCAGAGGAATGCAGGTTACATCTGGAGCAAGAGATACCAGAGACATATTCATGCACACTGAGACTTAAGACCTGAAAAGAGGTGGGCTATCAACACAGGTTTCTGGACATAAAGTACAAATGACAGCGATGCCTTTAGAGCAAGGCTCTACCTGGAGTATTCCTACTCAATGGAGGTTTTAAAACTTAAAGCAGCTACACAATATTGCACAGTTTAATCTTCCCATGAAACTGTGAGTTACCAGTGGTTAGGAAACTAAATCTCATTCATTTTCCTATCTCCAGGGCATGGTCACCTTAAGGTCTGCATTATATCCTTCAGGCAATTACTGCTGCCACAACTAGAGGATGGCCACCACAAGAAGAGAAAAAACAACTGTTCCCTTGTGACAGATTCTTTCTCTGTTCTCCCCAAGGAAGGAGTGGATTATCCATCAATCCTGTAAGAGATCCACACCTCCATACTGTAAAGCCTCTTCCCCACTCCTTATTAAATTTCCTGAGCCCTGGAAAGGAAGTCAGTCCCATTGGGAGAGTGACGTGTACTCATCAGGGAAATTTCTTCTTTTCTTTCTTTCTTTCCTTCCTTTTTTTGATATCTATTGTACCACTTCCAAAAAAGAACACAGGACAGAGCTCAAGTTTGATTCAAGTATTAATATTATTATTTGTTCAATAAGTACCTATTAAAATCACATGCCCTTTTTTTCCAAGTATTTTGAGAAAGGGTCTCACTATGTAGTTAAGGCTGGTCTTAAACTCACTATGTAGCCCAGGCTAACCTTGAACTCTTGACCATACTCTTGTCTCAGCCTCCCAAGCACTGGAATTACAGATGTGTACCACACCTGGCTAGAATTTTTTATAAATTCCCAAATGGGATCATATGGCATAGTGGGGTTTTTTTGTTTTTTGAAGTACCAGGGACTGAACCACTGAGCAATATTCTCAGTCCTTATATACATATATATATATATATATATATATATATATATATACACACACACACACACACACATACATATATTACATATATATATATATATATTTATTTATTGGAGACAGGGCTTGGGTAAATTGCCCAGGTTGAGATTGCAGATGTGCACTAATGCCAAGCTACCACATAGTATTTTTGGTGAGTGCCTTTCTTTCTCATTAAACATAATGAGAAAATTTTCCCACAATACTAAATTGCTCTCCAAGCTGGCACGGTGGCACAGGGCTTTAATCCCATATTCTGGGACACTAAGGCCGTAGGATAACAAGTTTGATTATATGTTCACCAAAGCCTCAACCAAGATACCAGAGGAAAAGTAGGGAACAAAACAAGTTTCTGTTCTCAAATAACTTACATTTTGGTAGGCTGGACAATGACAATAAAGAAATAGTTAATATTTCAGATGGTAATGGTATGAAATAAAATAAAGCAGGTAGGAAGACAAAAAGTAGATAGGATATTATTATTCTATAAGATGCTCTATTTCACAACCAATCTTCTATTAATAGACATTTAGATTATTTCTAACTTTTCCCTAATAAATACTATACTGATAAAAAGTTCTTTTATATCTGTTTGAAACCAGATTATTTCCTTAGACTGCACTTCTAGAACCAAAGGTAATAGTAAACATGATTATAATACAATATGTATGCGTACCACCTCCCCATAATGAACATATAATGAACTGCAAACATAAAATTTTTAAAAAGGAAGAATATATATGTGATTTTAAAGGGTAATCTTGTTAAACTGCCCTCCAAACTAGGCATGGGGGTACACACCTGTAATCTCAGTGGCAGAGCACTTACCTAATAATTGTGAGACTCTAGATTCAATCTCCAGTATTGGGGGGAAAAAAACAATCAAACCAAAACTACCCTCTAGCAAGACTAGCAATTTATACTGCCATGACCACCAATACAAAAGAGCAACCTCATCCAAAACGGGTATTTCTTAGCCAGGCATGGTGGCACATGCATGTAATCTCAGTAGCCTGGAGGCTGAGGCAGAAGGATCATTGCAAACTTGAGGCCAGGTTGGGCTACATACTGAGTTCAAAGTCAGCTTGCACTACAAAGTGAGACCCTGTCTCCAAAAAAGCAGGGTACTTTTTAAAATAAAATAAAAACAAAATTTAACATGGGAAAATAATATATTATAACTAGCTATTATGACATTTTTTAAATCAACCCTTTATTGTTTACAAATAGTTTCTTCAGTTTATCATCATCTCTTTTTTTTTGTTTGTTTATGGTTTTTTGAACTGTTACAAGTTCAAATATATTAATATGCCTTCAAGCTTCCTTCCCTTACTTTTATATGGTTAGAACACCTACTAGTCATGTTTACGTTCTTCAGATCTCCATTTAAAGTCATCTCAGTCCTTTTGTAATACGATGTGTCAAAAATAAAATTTTCATCCATGAATTCAACAAGTAGATCACTTTCAGAACACTGAACAAATAAGTAGGTATATTTTATACCCTTCTTCCAATACTTTGAAAAATGCCAAAATGGAAAAATGCAATTCTAATTTCATCAAATTTTAAAGAATTCTTACCTCGACCTAAAACACAAATAGCCATTAAATTGGAAGAATAATAAGTAGAATGGAATTTCAGTAGCTCTTGTCTTACATCAATGCCTTCTTGGTTGGGCCGAGTCTCTAAGGTATATTTGTTACCTAGAAGCAAAAGGAAACATGTTTTAGACAAAGCAACATTTGTGGACTTTAAAGCATTATTACTGACACAGTACAAACTAGATACAGCCGGGTGTGGTGACGCACTCCTGTAATCCCAGCACTTGGAGACTGAGGCAGGAGAATCATTTGCAAGTTTGGGACCAGCCTAGGCTACAAAGTGACCCAAGGCATGCCTGAACTGCATAGCAAGACACTGTCTCCAAAACAAAACAAAACAAAACAGATTTCTAACATATGCAATGCTTGAGTATGTTTCAATGTAAGGCACACAAAAAGGATCATATAGCACAAATTTGTCCAGTAACCTTTTTTTTTTTTTTTTTTTTGGAGACAGGGTCTCATTATGTCATTCAGGTAGGCTGGCCTCAAATTTATGCAATCTTTCTGCCCCAGCCTCCCAAGTGCTAGGATTACAGGTGTGCAGCACTAAACCCAGCTTTAGTACCACATCTTAAACTACATTTTTCCTTAAGAAACTAAAAGTGCTTTATCAAAATTATGAATCTTAAGATTCATATGAGCATTATGAACAGTTTTAAGACAAAATGAGATGCAAAGGGCCTCCATTCACACTTAACCTTAACTTCAATTCCCTATGTGCCCTGTAATTAACTGAATAGAATCACTGAGGGATCTCTTTTACAACTTGCCAAGTTACTTGTGGAAAGAAAAGAAAAACCTTACTATTTGGACCTGAAGTATTACATGATGTGAATTTTCATGACTCTAATCTATAAAAAATAGGACACAATGCTATTTTTCTAAATCTCAAGTGATGTATATACAGTATACCTCTATGAGCTCTCTTATGAAATTTTAATAACTAATTAAATTAGGGCAAAATATACCATCAAAAATTAACAGTGCATCTCTGTAAATACTACCTTTCTAAGAAAGACTGCAAATTAGGGACTAGGAGATGAGAAATTCCAATGACTGGTATCTCTCCAAAATGGCATTTGACTGGAAATATCCTACTATGGTAACTTGTACTATTGTACCTGCTTGCAGTAAAAGAAAGGATCCTGTGTCTCTCCTGCAGATATGAAACTGGTAGAAGATGCTCTTGTTTTGTTTTGTTTTGTTTCTATAATGACTGATGAACTGGATACTGGGAGAGTATCCCTCTCTCACTAACCAGGATGTCTACATAAAGCCACCAGATGGCGTTCTCAAATCCAGTCATCAGTTCACTACTGTTGCACAGAACTCAGTCAAGATTCACGCCCCTGGTCTAGTGAAGAGAGAATGTACACCAAACAGCCTAGCAAGTGCTCATTTGCATTTTTCTAGTCACAAAGAACTCATATGTACTCACACTCACTATAAGTCACCTATCACCCCAGCTCCCAGGTTGTAAACTACTGCTATCCTCTCACTAAAGATCTACTTCGATTCCGGATCTGTTCTTCTCAGGACTCTAAGACAACCTCTATCTGATGGGTTCAGGTGCTCTTAAAAACATCAAGTACCTTGATGAAAATTGACCTTCTCCTTACATCAAAAACATTCCATTTGCTCTGAGACCCTGAACCACAGACACATCTTGAATAGAGAGGTTCTTTCTCCCCTGTATCTTGTTTGGAACCAAAAGCTTAGAAACTATGTATATTACATTATTTAAGCAAACAAACATATGTACATCTGAGGCACCAGAAGGCAGGGAGAGGCCATCTGCTGGTGAGAGGTGTGAAGTTCTCTCATACCAAGATGAAATATGAGTACTGATGGTGTCGCCCACCTTCTACTAAATGAAAATCTGAAAAGCCTCAGTTTCAGAGGGACTTGTCCTTAGAGGTTCCTTAGTTCTTTATACTGTCAAGCTCAGATCTTTACAATAAGCAGAATAAGACTGATATACTGTGACACCCAACTTTGGAGAGTTTTCATTTCAACAGACTGTATGAATATAAAAATATGTTACACTGTTAGATCAAAATGAGCTATTTTGTCTAAAAGTGATCTAATTTGCCTATTCATAATCACATCAATACACTGATTTAAAAAATTAAAAGTTTCAAATTAAAGCTTACAAAAACCAAGATTATGGCTTGTTGGGAGCCGTTGAAGCTGGAAAATGACCCAGACATGACCTTACCAAAGTAACAAAGAGCACCTGGGTCAACCACGTGAAAAACGCTCCCACAGCCCAGCAAAACAGGAGGCTCCTAAACAATCCAGGCCCGGGTTGCTAGGCAGAGGGGCTAAAATTGACGTCATCCTTCCCTGTGTATAAATAAACCGGCAACATTGGTTGAGCAGTTCCTTTCCTCCCATCAGGAGGATAAGGGCTCCACCTGACTCCAGCTTTCTCTCTGTCTTTATTTTCTTAGCCTCTCGCAGTCCTTCACCCCAAGAACCTTAGGAGCCACATGGGTCGCGGCAATGGCTTCCATTTAGAACATAAAAATTTGTGAAGTTGACCAGTTCTAGCTCATTATGCTTTGATTTTGAAGTTTCTGAGTATTTTAACACTGTAATTTCTACCCTTTGATTTTAGGTCCATTTTAAAACAGAAAATAAAGCAGGAACATATCCCAGATACATTAAGAAACTGCTCATTTGCAAGA
>RJWM01035322.1:0-19008 GCA_004363535.1 Dasyprocta punctata
AGACTATGATCAACCATCTTCATCTGTATCTGTGAAAAGAGAAAGATTGTACAGTAAGTATGCAGTTATATATAGTTTTTATATGAAACTCAGACTCTGCAGAAAGTGTTTAAAATAATTAAATATGAGAGTAAGTACTTTGTAAAAATAGATATTTTTGCAAAACAACTTTAAAAGAAATTTTCTTTGCTTAACATGATTTTAAAAGATAGATACAAAAATAGACTGGTACTACATGATTGATAGATTTTTTCCTTAAAATAAATGAAGTGAACCTGTTCATTAAGTATTTTAAAGTATTTTTTAAAATATGAAGTTGGCTTTATATCTGAAACAAAAATTATTAGGAAAAAAACAAAAATTATCAAAACATGAGTGTGATTTTGGATACTCACTGCTAAATGACAGTGATTTTTTTTGATAATTTGGATGATGACTGATATTTTCTGTAAATTACCTATCTTTACATATAAATATAGCAAAACTGTTGTATACATTAAATGAATCTCTGTTTTTGAAAGCATGTATACTTTATATGAAAACACCACCGTATGACAAATACATATTTAAATGTTATATAAATTGAAATGATATTTCAGAATGTAAGATATTATTGGGTCTTAAATGAACCAAGACATTTACAGAGAACGCCATGTTTCAGAATAAATACTATTCACGGAGGAAAAGAAGGGTGTCGTGCCTGGACCTATGGTGTACCTTCTGGGAATGGAAAATGTTGGGAACAATTTGAAAATTCTGTAATTTGGACTCGCTAACACGAATTATTTTCTCTGGGAGCAGGGAGTTATTCATGCAAGCACAGGAGGCGTTCAAATAGATGTCGATTGCTTGGCATGAACCCTGTTGGTCATTGCCTTTCTGTCCATAGTGAAAACTTCCCATAACTAATCTACTATTGTATGTTCAATTACATTTTCTAAGTTTAGAAAACGAGTGCGGTAATCTGTGTCAGAATGGTGAAGTTCGAAGATGAAATCGATGTAGAGCTCCAGGGACCCTCGCTGCAGTCTCAGAGTTGGAAGCGCTTTCCGGGCTAATGTATAAGCAGGCTCCCGGGTTGGCAGGGAGCGGAGGGCGTCTGTAACAACCCCACTGCGGCGGGAGGGGACTATCAGCCCGGGCTCCCTGGAATCTGGCGGAGGAGGCCGCGCGAGTCCAAATTCTCATTAGCTCTGTGGACACAGTTTTCCTTACCTCTTACTTTCACTTGTGATTTTGGAGAGAGCTTTTCCCCTGTAAGTACAAGAGAATCTGAAAGGAAATGTAGTATTTATTTCCACAGCATTTTAGCTGATATGAACCTACTGATTATAGAAGCATTTTCATCTATATTTTATACAAAACTGTGTAATGAAACTTTTCCATGAGAGCTTCTTTTAGGAGTTACTGTTTTCTAAACACCACATGTAAGTTAAAGAGTAACGGGGCAATAGAGCGTTTTCTAAACGTAATAGCTTCCCGGGGAGCACTCAGATGCCCAGGCCCGGGCGGTGTCCAGGCCCCGTCCTGTGCAGGCCCAGCCCCCCGCAGTCTGACGCCCCGGGTCCGACTCTGCTCTGCGCCTTCCTCCTGCTGCGCGATCCCCTGAGCAGTCAGGTAAACAACCGCGATGACCGCGCTGGAAACTTCAGCGCCCTCTGAGGATTGATCGGAAGCAGCAGACGGGTCAGGAAGCATCAGCGAGGCGGAGGCGAGGATCAGAGCCGACTAAAGGGACCTGGGGGACCCGCGCTGCTGGGGTGCGGAGGGGGCGGTGCGGACCGCGGGGCGCTCGCGGGCGGGCGTCCACGCTGCTCACACAGACTGGGCACAGCTCGGGGTCGTCCTCACCCCACTTGCAGGAGAGGGGACCAGAAAGCCGAGTTCGCGGGGTCAAATGCAGCTCCCTGCTGAGTGGGAGGAGCAGGATTACACCGGGCTCTGCGTCAGGATCAAGGAACAGGAGAAGAAATCCACGCTCGACCTGAGCGGAACCCACAGTGCGCAGCTCAGTGATTTCCTCCCACGCGTCCCTCTGAACGCCTGGCCGCCTGCTCATTCCCCGCTGCTCGGCGACCCCGATTATTCACTGTGGGGTTCAGGGCTGTGCGGCACTTACGAGGAAGCAGCAACACGCATGAGCAAATTCTCACGGTGCATTCCAAATCTCTTCACGTCCTAAAAAGGTTATCTTTCTTGTGTCTGTATCATTCTAAATAACTGAAAATAAGAACCGTTTATGCATTTGAAGAAACTGTCATTATAGGTCTTAAAACAATGTAAGAAATTGTATTCTTTTCTCTTTTACTAGAATCGGGTCTAAAAGCACTGGAAGGTAACAGCTATTCTGTGAAGGACTCATTTCCTGGACAGTGGAGATCTGTGCTTGCCTGTCCTGAAGAGGACAATTTCCTGGGTCACTCGGATTAAATTTTTGAAGAGTGTAAATTCACACAAATGTCGGTAATTTGACTTCTTTCTTACAAGTGAACAGGCAGATAGAGGTATGATCAGATTTTAAGAACTCAGATAGATCTTCTGGGAACTTGTGTGTTTCAAAACCTCCAGGGAAGTGTGATGTGGTTTCAGGTTTATAAATTTCTGTCAGATAGGAGATTAACAAAAGTTCTTCTGGGAAATTCTGATTTGTTAAGATAATTCGCCGGTCATGCAAACAGAGGAGGTGAGCTGAGTGTTTGCAAAACATGGAGAATTTTCTTGGGATTTTATTCTGTTTGTTCTATAAGACTTATTTTCTTTTGAAAGTGTATTTTTCAGTTCCTTATATAATTTCTAGCGAAGTAAACATAAATAGTGCTTTGTGAATGTTACATTATCTAAAAAGAGTCGACTCTCAAATAGGAAGCAAAAACATCAATAGGTTTCAAGAAAATGTATAAAACTGTTATTCTTTAATTTGGGCACTTTTAGAGTAAGGTTTCTGCTTGATGACAACTGATTTTATAAGTGAACAAAATATCTGATTTTGAATAAAAGACTAGAGTTACGTGTTTTTTAATAAATTGATGGATTTATTGTATTTTGTTCTATGTGTTTGACACCTTCAGAATGTGAGGCAGACAATGGAAATTGTTTTCAAAAATTCCTTCTTTATTGAAAACAGCTACAAAAGTTGAAATATCAGCTTAGTAAAGTAATGAATTAAAATAACTTTATTATTTTATAATATGCCATAGCATTGCAGACACTAAAGAAAAACTAAAGAAATGCCAGATGGAAAATAACACTCAGACCTCTACTGACTTCATCCTACTGGGCCTGTTCCCCCCATCAAGGGTCGGCCTTGTCCTCTTCATTCTCATCGTCCCCGTCTTCCTAATGGCCCTGGCTGGCAACCTGTCCATGGTCCTGCTCATCCTGCTGGACGCCCACCTCCACACACCCATGTACATCCTGCTCAGTCAGCTCTCCCTTGTTGATATTAATTACATCTCCACCACGGTCCCCAAGATGGCTTCAGGTTTTCTATTTGGGAACAAGTCCATCTCCTTCATCGGGTGTGGGCTTCAGAGTTTCTTCTTCTTGACTTTAGCGGGTGCAGAAGCACTGATCCTGATGTCTATGGCCTATGACCGTTATGTGGCTATTTGTTTTCCTCTGCACTACCCCATCCACATGAACAGAAGAGCGTGTGTGCTGATGATCCTGGGATCTTGGACAATGGGTGCTGTCAATGCCTGTGCCCACACACTGTACATCCTCCATGTCTCTTACTGCAGGTCTAGAGCCATCAATCATTTCTTCTGTGATGTCCCAGCCATGCTGACTCTGGCTTGTGGGGACACCAGGATCCACGAATACACTGTCTTCTTCAGCACTGTTATCTTTCTCCTCATTCCTTTCATAGTCATTGTGTTTTCCTATGGGAAAGTTCTCCTTGCTGTCTACCGCATGAGCTCACGAGAAGGCAGGAAGAAGGCCTATTCCACTTGCAGCACCCACCTCACCGTGGTGACTTTCTACTATGCACCATTTTTTTACACTTATCTCCGCCCAAAGTCCCTCCGGTCTCCAGCAGAGGACAAGGTCCTGGCTGTCTTCTACACCATCTTCACCCCTATGCTGAACCCTGTGATCTACAGCCTGAGGAACACAGAGGTGATAGGGGCCATAGGAAGGGTGAGTGGAAAGTTCTACTCCATTAAACGTAGATAATTTTTTGTCTCAGTCTGTTCACAAGTAGTTCTTCACTGGAAAAATTTTTAATGTGGTCTCTTGAAATAAATTTAATCAGTAAGATGTAAAACTTTAACATTTGTTGCTACAATTATGCATTGATTATAGTGTTTTGTTCTTTTTTGCCTCTGCTCAATGAAAATAACAAACATGTGTGGTTTATTGATATATGGGCAATATTTTATTAACACGAAAAAATGAAATGAAAAATGCAGAATCTTTTGCAAGCTTTTAGTATATGAAGTATGATGAAAGAAGCACTGAATCTAACAATGAGTCTTCAAAAGAATGAATAGAAATTTGTACCCAATCTCAAAAAATGTGAGTGAGGATAAAGTAAAATTATCATTATGGAAATTGAGAAGTGTGCCAGTAATTATTTTAAAATACCTCTATTCCAACAAATTATTGAGTCCAGAGGAAATGGATACATTTGGAGAGATGTGTAAATTACAAAAAATGAACCAATAAGATAAAATTGCTCTGAATAACTGAACAACAGGTAAAGTTATTGAGGTAGTAGTAAACACCTGTCTGCGAAGTCAGGTGCAAGGACTGATGGATTCTCCACTGACCACAAAAGAACGTTAGGAAAGATCTCGTGCAAATACTCTTCAATGTCTTCATTGAAAAGACAAAGAAACGAGTATTTTCAAACACATTCCTGAAAGCTAGCATTACCTTGATTATGCAGATCAACAAAGGCCTAATAAAAATGAAAATTGCAGATGAGTCTCATTAATGAACATAGATGCCAAGACCCTTCACATTTCCCTGGCCAACATAACAGAAATCATTTTAAAAAACATACATCGTGACTGAGAAGGCTTCATCCCATGTATACAAGGATGGTTCAACATTTTCAAATCAATAAATATAAAATATCACATAAATAGGAGCAAGGACAAAAATCACACGAGCATCTCAACAGACACAGCAAAAGTCTTTCAGAAACTCCAACAACTGTTCATAAGTAAATTCCTGAAAAAATGGAAATGGATGACCTTTGTCTCAATCTAATAAAGACATTTATACCAAACCTATTTCCAAAAGTATATCAGATTGAAAAAAATGTTTTACTTTTGCTAGAAAATCAGGAACAAGACAAATATGCCTACTATCACTACTCCTGCTAAATACAGTATTCAAAATTTCAACCAGTGCTGTCAGACAACACTATATAAATATATATATATATATATATTTAATACTTATAAACTTTAAGAATATGAGATGAGATCAACCCATCAGTGAATAAAAGACATAGGTCTTCAAAAGAATGAATACAAATCTGTACCCTATCTCAATATAAGGTGAAATTAACATCATCAACATGGAATTTGAAAAGATTATTAGGAATAATACAAACTATTTGGACTCATTACTTAAATTAATTGGAACACACATTACACCATATATGTATGTATGTACATATGCACTGTATATGCACACACTCTCACATATATATGTAAATATATATAAATAAATTACACCAATTACAAAGAGATGAAACTATTTTATTGCCAGATGGCCTAAACTTTAATACAAGATAGAAAATTTCATCAAAAAGACTTCTAGATAAAGTAAACAATTTTTTAAATCTAGCAGGATAAAAAGTGAACAGAAAAATTAATAGTAGTCCTGTGCACCAGTAATGAAACCACTGAGAAAAAAAAAGAAAATGATAACATCCTCAATGGCTTCCAAAAAATAAAAAATAATAAACACTTAAGAATTTATCTAGTGTAGCAAGTAGAAGCACTCCACAATGAAAACAATAGAACTCTGAAAAAAGGAGATTAAAGAGGGCATGAGAAAATGGGATTTCTCTCCTGTTCCTGGATTTTCAGAGACAATGATGTCTAAATGCCCATTCTGATGTCACTCATATGTAGATTTAATGCAACTGTAATCCATTTATCAATGGCATTTGTCACAGAAGTAGAAACAAGAATTCTAAATTGGTGCAAAAACCAAAGGTCCCCAGATTAACCAAAGGAATCCTTAACAAAGAGTAAAGTAGTAAGAATCGTCATTCCAGGTTTCAAGTTATGTTACAATTCTATGTATCTCAGAAGTGCATTACTGTTATTCAACAGATGAATGGATAAAGAAAATAGAGAATTTATACAAAACAGAGTACTATTCTTCCATAAAGATGGATAAACTTGAGTCATTGCTGGGAAAATGAATGCACTTTGAGATAATAATTTTGAGCAAAATAAATCAGTCTCACAATCTTAAATGTTATATGGTTTTTCTCATATTAAAAATCTGAATTTTAGATAAATTCAGAGCAAATTAAAAGATGTGTGATAAGAAACATGGAGAGAGATTTTGAATGATTAGAAAGGAAACCAAAAGACCAAAAGAGAGGACAGGAAGAGAAGGGGGAAGGGGATGTAAATAGGATTACGATGGGATACTCACAGTGAAGGTAATAATTATATACTGGAAGCACACAGTATTACAAGCTTTAAAAAAAGAAATAAATTCATTAGTTTCTCATATGTAAGGATATGGAAAAATTTTTACCTTTTGATTTCAGGAAATTTTTTTCACCTGATATTTGAAAACACAAATATCTTTAAGTCCTTCAAACCAAAAAGGAACAGTATGATCTCCCAAAAAGGAGGCAAAGTTTATTTGTTTCCAGAAAGTCTGAGAGATAAGTTTCTTTTCTCTGACAGCTTTTAGTATTTTGTTCTTGTGCTGTATTTCTGATCCCCTTATTATTATATGTCTGGGTGAAGATTTATTTTGGTTATGGTTAATTGGGGATCTGTATGCCTCAGTTACCTGTATTTCAGATTCTCTTGCCATGTTTGGAAAGTTTTCTGCTACTATTTCTGTGAATAGTCTTCGCAGGTCATTAGTATTGACCCCTGCTTTTTCATTGATGCCTATTAATGTTATGTTATTTCTCTTGGCATCGTCTTGCAGCTGTTGAATTGTTGTTTCTTGGTTCCTTACTATTTTTAAGAGATCTTTTCTTTCATGGCCATGAGCTCCTATGCTGTCTTCAAGATCTGAGATTCTATCTTCAGTTTCACTCAAGCAGTTTTTCAAATTTTCCATGGACTTTTTCATTTCCTGCATTTCCCTTTGCATCTGTTTCATGCATTCTGTTTATGTCTTATACTGTTCATTCAAAGTTTTGATCATTTTCTTAAGTTCTTCTATTTTTTATCTTTCTCTACTTTAGATATATACAACATTTCTTTAATAATGATTTTCATTTCATTTTTTAGCTGAGAGAATATTTCTGATTTGAATTTCTCTATATCTTCATCAAGCTGTTTCTTTACTGCATTTTCTATCATTTCAGAAAGTTCAGTTGTGTGACTCCCATTGTCTTCCATTTCAGTGTCTCTTGGGTTTGTTCTCAGTGGGCTGGGGGGCTGAGACTGCCTCTTGGGCTTTCGTTTTGTCATTTTCTTCTAGAACCTATGTGGCTCTGTGTCCTGCGAGGCTGACTGGGCATTCCCCTGGTGGGTCACGCTGAGTTGCGGGACCCAGCATAGCTGGATCCTGTGTGCAGCAAGTAAGGGCGGTCTCCCAGGGCATGCAGGTGGAGCCTCCACCTTACTGGGTGGTGGCTGAGACCTCCTGGTCCCAGGGAGGTAGGCAGAGTATACCCCGGAGTGTGGCACCATCCGGACCCTGAGTCTGGTTGCAAGGAGTTCAGAGCTTCTGCTGTGCCAGGCAAGCCTGGGAGAGTCCCAGGCCTACAGTGCCAGGACCTTGCTCTTGGCTGGGCAGGGCCCGCGAGCTCTCCGATGTGGCGTGCAGGTTCTGAGTTACAGACAATATGAACTGATTTTGGAATCAATCATGAAAGGAAGTGGAAAGCAAGTATCTTAGTGTTCTTGTTGGTAATTATGGAGATGGAGATAGTGTGGTCAGTGATGGGGACTCTTGATCTGCAGCTGCTGTTCAATTCTGTCTTAGGTCATCATGCCCTGAATGTGCACTGTGTCTTTTCTCAGAGGGAGCCTGCAGTCATGCACGTTTGTTTCTCTGCATACTCTGCAACATTAACAACTGGAGTTCATCTTTCCTAAATGTTAATGGCTAGAATTAGATCAAGATTTAACCCTGAACTTGATCTAGTGATGCAGTTCAATACAGTGTAGCAAAAAAAACTTCATTCTAAACAAAATGAATCAAGAACCTACTTATGTATTGAATTTTAATGTGTTTATGAAATGTCCTTGCATTGACTTACTCGCTAATGTATTTATGCTGATGCATCGTGGTGGAACTTCAGAGAGATACATTATTTAGAAACACTCACACAAATGCACAAAATTATTACTGGGTACTTTAGACTTGTTCATCCAGCAAAATGATTCTTTATACTATAGGAAATATTGAAAATAAATATTATGTCACTATAAAATGGGATTGTTTATTTACTAGTGAGAAAATCAATCTAGACCTCTATGAAGTCTTTCAGTCTTCCTCAGTGAGTGTGTTGTGGAAACACTCTCAGAGAAGGGGGCCTAGGTGCACTGTATGGGGTATGCTATGTCCCCCCAAGTCCTCACATACTTTTTATGGGGCTAAGTCTGAGGCTTGCTTGTGTTTGGTTTGCTGTACCCGCCCAGGGGTGGAGCCGACATACTGTGTAAGGGAAGGCGGGTCTTCCTCTTCCGCCTTCCTCTCTCTCTCTCTCCAGCGCGGCTTGTGGCTTGTGGCTTGCAGCCGCCATGAACAGCAGGCCCGCCATGCCACACTATCTTGGAGCCAACTTAAGTATGGACTGAAACTCCCGAGAAGGTGTAAGAATAAACCTTTCCTTTCCTTATTTTGGGCGTCAGGTATTTTGTCTCGGCAACGAGTGAAAAGTAAGTAAGACATGCACACACCTTGAGAGGTCACCTCACCAACCTGCTCTGTCAGCTGAGATTCTACAGAGCTCATTTTGAAATGTGGTGAATTTAGTGAACTGAGATCAGTGAGGAGCATCTCTTAAAGTATAGACAGACTCAGGCATGAGCAGCTGTGTGAGAGGAGCTCTGGTGACTTTGCAGAAACAATGACATCAAAGCCATGCCTGGAAAACTGACTTAACATTCAGAGTTAGTGTGCTTAGACCTACCCAAGCCAAGTGGGTCAGTTTAACAGTTTATTAGGAGCAGTAGTGTATTTCAGGTATTTGTAGAGGAGAAAAATGATTCAGATTTCTGTAAAAGCACTTAGATCATTTCATGGACTGGAGAACTATGCATTTATTGAATTAGTACTCATGACTTTGACAGTTTATTGCATTTAGAATTTTTTAAAGTAGAATTTGGGGGCTGGGGATATAGCTCAGCAGCACATATCCTGACTGGCAAGCACAAGGTTCTTAGTTAGATTCCTGATACAAAAATAATTGTTTTTAAAGAACAGAATCTTTTTTTTGAAAATTCCCTGAAAAGTGAAATTAAAGAGGCCTTTTTGTGAATTCAGACTCTTTCTTCAGCTCTATAAATGATCAGAACAAATGCAATAATCGCAGCATTACTGTAGAAATCTGTCTTGAAGAATCCTTCGATCAAAATGAGCAGAGTGTTGGGGTCTGTGCTGCAGTGGAGACTGCACGGTGCAGACTCTGGGGGGCTCTGCTCCTTGGTTCCCGGGTCTTGCACTTGGTCTTTATGCGACCAAGAATGGCTCTGCTGGTGGCTCAAGGATTGCTGTTGTATTGGAAAAGTCTATGTGTTGTGTTAATACAAGAATCATAAAAAGGCCTTTCTCGCTATCTTATTTTGTAGACTAAATAGTAACCAAATAAAAAGGTCTCTGCAATGAACTGATGCACACTGATTTCATACAGTAACACAGAATTCACTTTCATACATGGCTGCATAGGGAGAATTTTACACACGATGGCAAACGTATACCTGCTCCACACTGCAGATTAGGAGACTGTTTCTCTGTAATAATTCTCCTAGTAGAGACATTTTATCATTGGGAATAAGACACATATTTCAATTTTCTTTGTCAGAGCACTATTTACAATGAAGATATTTATATTTGTTTCATGTTCAAGTTGAACACTAGTAAAACCATTCCATAAATGATACACATCAAGACTCCAAAGTAACTAATAAACTCAAAAATAATTTTACTTGAACTTCAGTATGATTTTCACAAACTTTCTCAATCATATGGAAAATTATATTTCAAAGAATTGTATTTCAAAGAACATAAACATATATTTCAAAGAAGTTTTGTTTTATTCATTTCTGTATTTTAATATTACTGTGTAGACTCACCTTATTTCAGCATCACTCTTTAAAGGAATGAGAAAAATAAACACACTTGTAAGACATCGATAAATATATTTGTACTTATTTATGTGAATATGCATGGTTGTCTGTATTAACATAAATACTTCAGTAGTAGTACACGTATGTGAGCGCTTACATTTACATATATGTGTATTTGTGCATGCGTGTGTACACCTTCAGAGGCGGTGTGCCAGGAACATTCACTTATAATCTTTGGATCTCAGTAGCTTTCTGCTCTATAGAATGTCACAGTATTCCTCTCCCTGAAGGGATTACTTTCAGAGTTAAACCCAGTAGCACCCTGGTTAAACCCTGTCACACTCCTGGTGACAGTGAGTGAGGACAGTGAAATCCATGCCTCCCTCTCTCCTCCCAGGTAGGACCGAGTTCTGAGCCACAGCCCGCTGCTCCTGTGCATCCTGACTCCGTCCTCAGTGCCCTGTTGTGCACTCCACCCTTGGGTGTGAAAGCGGACACCACTGACATCCACGTTCCTCCATTGGAGGGGTGAATGAGAAATCAAAGTGAGTGGGAATTTGTGAAATGGGGTTCTGATATATGTGTGTGTTGGTGTGTGTGTCTATATATACTTTTTTTGGTAGAAAAAGGTTCTTTTACCCTACTTGGAAAAAAAAAAAACCATGATGCCTAAGGCTGCTCCTGTGTCAGGAACAGTGCTCAAGTATTAGTCACAACACGCTACTGTGTTGTATTGTAATGCTTATCCAGTGGACCATGGGTAATCTAAGAGATAATGATTGGGATTGGTGACATATGGTGCTGAACATACAAACTGATGTGGCATTTGTTTTTCTGTCCTGTGTTCCTTTTCTAAATCTATAAGAGTAAGCCACTTCTCATGGACAGTGTAACACTGACCGAAGTATTCACATAACAAGTGATAGAAATTGCTGTACTGTTCACCACATTAGTAATCTATATCAGATTTCTCCTGCTTAAAATTGGATTTCTTATGTAAGTGAAACATGCCAGCAAGTGTCTACTCTCATTGATTCTAATCAAATTCATAAAAATAATATGTTGTCATAATTTTTGTACATTTTCACAGATTAAATAATAGTGGAATATAAATGTTTCCAACATGACACAGGATACTACTTTACTTATATTAAAATGCATTGCTAATCCATTTCTAGGATAATGTAGCATATTCAAACACTTAGGAAAAATTTACTGATTTTGATCATTTCTATGTGTATATTTCTTTAGAACTAAGCACATTAATATCATTGTGTATTTGTTACCACCATACATCTCCAGAAATGTCTATCTTACTGAACAAATAGTCTACAGTCATTAAGTAACACCTCTCCTCTCTATTCACCCATTCCCTATTTCACTGTCAGTTTCTTTGATTTTGACCATAGAGGGTAATTCATGATATGAATTTGCACATGTGTGATTTTGTGGCTGGCTTCTTTCACTTGGGAAAAGAACATCAGTATCTATGCATCTCGTATCATATGTCAACATTTTTTCCTTTGAAAAAACATATTCCATTATATCTGCATTCCACATTTTGGTTATCAATTTATCTGTAGATGAACTCTTATTTCTGCTTTCCAGATATGATGAATAATGCTCACATGAAAATGGCTTTGAAAATAGCACTAATATGCATCCCAGTGTGGAGTTACTAAATCATATTGCTATTCCATTCCACTTTTGCAGTAGTCATTATTATTTTCACTAGGACTGTAATATTTATATTTCTCACAAAAATTTACAAAGATGTCAGAGTTTTCTATAACTTTGTCAAACCATATTTTCTTTGTCACTTGTTTTTTTAATGTGGACTTTTCTGCTGAAGGTAAAATGGTGTCTCGTTGCTTTGTTTTTTATTTTTTTTTTTTGCTTGTTTGATTTTTTAGTTTTTTTAACTTTTAAAAACAAAATGAATTAAAACAATGATACAGAATTTCAAAATAAAATAATAGGAAATTAACACTGTCTCTTTGTAGTTTTGATTTACGTTTCCCAATTGATGATAAATACTAAACATCATTCAGTGTGTCTGTTATCGATTTGCTTCTGCAGGAAGGAGTTGAAATAGGAAGAATGATGATCAGCATTAGAAATAAAAGTATGAAGAACTATGACTTTACATAAAAGATGTGTGGCAGCAAGAACACACCTAGACTTCTGAACAAAAGAGACATAATAATTCCTGAACTAAAGCAAACTGAAAAGAGGCCCTGGGGGTAAAGAGCATACAAAAGGGTATTTCCTCAGTATGTGTACTTACCCTGTGGAAGAGTAGAAATAATTTTGAAAAGATGAATATTTAAGAATAACATCATATATGAGTGTATTAAACTTTATACATAACACAAAACAGGCTAAAAGAGGTGCTTCTATAGGTATTTTTAAGAATATATTTTGAACTTAAATCAGAATTTGATGTCGTTTTAGAAAGTACATCGCAGTAAAGCTTTCACACCAATGAAAGTTGTAAGAAATCAATTTTTTGTGAATTTTCAAGTATCTTGCAAAACATTTACATCATCAATGGTTTTTAATAAAATAGTAGTCTTGAAAATGGAATTTACTATCTCAAAATCGATTCTTCAATTCAAAACTATACAATTGATTAACAAAGTACAGTGTAATTACATTAGGAAATTTGTCAAAGTTAGAAATATTCTATATTTACACAATACTGTGTCTATTTTTAGGTTAATCCATATAAACACAGCATAGAGAATCACACTCAGACCTCTGCAGACTTAATCCTACTGGCCCTGTTCCCCTCATCAAGGGTCGGCCTTGTCCTCTTCCTTCTCATCGTCCCCATCTTCCTAATGGCCCTGACTGGCAACCTGTCCATGTTCCCTCTCATCCTCCTGGATGCCCACCTCCATGTATGTCCTGCTCAGTCAGTTCCCTCATGGACCTCATTTACATCTGCACCACTGTCCCCAAGATGGCGTCTGGTTTTCTTCTTGGAAACAAGTCCATCTCCTTCTTTGGGTGTGGGTTTCAGAGTTTCTGTTTTCTTACTCTAGCAGGTTCAGAAGGACTGATCCTGATGTCTATGGCCTATGACCATTATGTGGCTATTTGCTTTCCTCTGCACTACCCCATCTGCATGAACAGAAGAGTGTGTGTGCTGCTGATCCTGGGATCTTGGGTAACAGGTGCTATCAGTGTCTGTGCTCACATTGTATACATTCTCCGCATCCCTTACTGCAGGTCCGGGGCCATCAGTCATTTCTTTTGTGATGTCCCAGCCATGCTAACTCTGGCCTGTAGGCTAACCAGAGAACGTGATTATGCAGTTTTTGTGAGTACCACCTACATTCTCCTATTACTGTCCATGATCATTGTGTTTTCCTATGGGAAAGTTTTTCTTGCTGTCTACCACATGCATTCAGAGCAAGAAGAAGGCCTATTACACCTGTAGCACATACCTCACTATGGTGACTTTCTACATTGTACCTTTTGCTTACATTTATCTCCACCCAAAATCCCTCCAATCTCCAGCAGAGGACAAGGTTCTGGCTGTCTTCTACACCATCCTCACCCCAATGCTCAACCCTGTGATCTACAGCCTGAGGAACAAGGAGGTGATGAGGGCTCTGGGAAGAGTGACTTACAGGATCATCTCTTCTAAACTGTAGATAAAATTTTACCTCAGTATATTCACAAATGGACCTTGTAAAATTGTATATACCGATGTTGTCTCTAGAACTAAAGTAAACCTGTAATGAGTAAATCTTTAATATCTGTTACTACAATTATGTATTCTAGATCATAATGTCTAATCTTTTTGCCTCTAGTCTGTCAAAATAATGAATTTATATGGTTTACTGTTGTGTGGATGATTAACTTGCAAAAATGAAATACAAAATGTCAAAAACTTTGGAAACTTTAACATTATAGGATGTGATGAAAAATGTTTCCTGAATGGTTACATTTTAAAAATACACATATTATAGCAAAAACACACACTCAGAAACCCCACTTTCAGTGCTCCCCCTCCTTCAAACACACTTGTCCCACCCTTGTTCTGTTTTCTAAAGCACTTCTGGGGCCTCTTTCCTCTAACTATTTGGGCTGTTTGGGCCAACTTTATGTCTCAAACTGATTAAAAAAGTTAACCTACCCTGTTTTTTTTTTTTTTTTTTTTTTTTGAGAAGTGCCAGAAGTTATGTGGCACCAGATCTGGTGCAGAAAGTGGATGAAAATACACTGTCATGGGTTTTCATTGGCATTTTCCAGTGAAAGAACTCTGTGGTTTTTGTTCTTGCTCAAAAAGGCAATCAATCAGAAGACTTCCAGAACTGCTTCAGAATAGAAAGGATTGATGGCGAAGTGTGTTTGAAGCACAAGAGAGAATTTAGATGAGAATTAAAGAAAATGTGTCTTTAACTGTAATCACATGCTCAAAAATATTTAATATTCATACTGTGATCATATGGCACGTTAATACATTGTTTACAAAAAATTTTTATCAAAAATTTTTATTTATTTGTTTATTTTATTTTTTTTTGTGGCACCAGGGATCAAACTCACAGTCTCATGCCTGCCAGACAGGTGCTCAAGCCACTGAGCCAAACTCCCAGCCCTAGATTTTTGAGGCAGGGTTGCACTATGTAGCTCAGGCCAGCCTTGCGCTTGTGTTGTAGCCCAGGCCGACCTCGAACTCACAACGCTCCACCTACCTCAGCCTCCCGAGTGCTGGGATTAAAGGCATGTGCCACCATGCCCGGCTTTATCAAAAACTTAATATATCAATCCAAATTCGAACAATATGTATAGTGACTCTGTTTAAGAAAACAAAAAATAGGCATTTCATATTAAGTTACACAAGACATGCTGCACAATTTCCACATATTTTACTTTTTGTAATAATGTATTCTGAAGGCATATTTTGCAAACATAATGCAAATTTGATAATTTTTTCAAAAACAGTTATGGTAATTTAGAACAATAAAATATGAAGAGATTTCCCTACATACACAGATGCTATGGTTGATACATTGTGTCAACTTGAGGAGTTTAAAAGTTTAACTGAGAGACTCAATAGGGAGCCAAGGTTTTTACTTTGTAGATATCCTCATGCTGTGCAAAGGACAGCAAAGAGATTCTGTGAGTGCCCCTGCTCTGAAGGGTGGGTGGTGTCCTATGTACAATATAAAGGAGGAAAAGAGGTTTGCACATTCCTCCCACTTCTGCTCTGGCTTATTTTGCTCTGGCTGCTTTTTCTTGCTGCTGCCTTAAAGTGTTGCCCCCGTGTCATGCCTCCCTGCCTTGAAACCAGCTGATTATGCACTGAAACCTCCAAAAGCTGTAAGACAATAAAACTTTCCTTCTTTCTTTTTGGGTGTTGGGTGTTTGGTCCCAGCAATGAGAGACAAGTAATAAAGACAGAATTTGGTACCAGGAATGGGGCCATTGCTGTGAATGTATCTGACCATGTGATTCAAGAGCCTTAGGGAAAGGCTTGTAGGAAAAATTTGGAAAGGTTCAGAGGTGTTGCCTGAATGCATAGAGTTGGAACAACTTTTGCTGTTCTGCACGGGAGATTCTGATCAGAGCCCAGGATACCAGAAGGCTGATAGAAGGCCTGCCAGTAAGAACAAGGCTCAGGAGGTTTCCGTTGGAAAGAAGGACTGCATTGATGGTTGAACTCCAGACGATGCATATTACACCTTGGCAGAAAATTTGTCTACATTTTTCTCGTGTACAGAGACTTTTCCTGGACTAAGATTAAGGGTGATGGACTAAGTAATCTGGTAGAAGAAATTTCAAGGCAGTCTAATGTTGAGGTGGTGGCATGGCTATTGTTGGAGGCATTTAGCTGAATTTATGTTGTGAATCAAGAGCCAGGATCCCAGAAAGATTATTGAAAATGTTGTGAGTTTGGCCAGAAAAAAAGCTCCAGTAAAGAGTTGAGATCTCCATTGCTGAGAAGGAGCAAAATAAGAAAGATGGCCTGCAGGTATCATGGAAAGTGACAGATGGTCCCCATGTTATGCAGCTCAAAACTGAAAAAGTGTAAGACTTTGCTTAGTGGAGAAAGCCTCAGAGCACCATGTTCCACAATGGTGGTGGTGGCCACATCAAGTTGCAGAATGGAGACAGCATAGAGAATCTGTTCCTCAGAATCAAGTTCAGAGTGCCCAGCGATCCAGGCACTCGACCGCTACAAGTAAGAGAGAGGAGAGCCTGGTTACTGCTCCAGCTGGCAGGAGACCTTGATGTTATGCAAGTGATACAAGGGTTATATAATTAAAAAGGCTTCCACTCTGATTTCAGAAGGCCTGGGAGGCCAGGCAGTGTGCCCCTGAGGGCAAAATATGAAGCTGTGTATGTGAAGCCAAAGGTGCAATGGAGAACCCAGAAGTTTGGAAATGCCAAGAGCATGGATCATCATAGAAAACCTGCAATGAGGGAGCAAAGACAGCCCATCAAAAAAACTGTCAGAGCTAAAGCTCCGGGAAGTGCCGAGGGAGTGGAATCACACAAGCCTTTTGGAGCACACAACCAGACTGCTTCAGATGGTGCACACGGAACTACAGTACTTAATGTTTGTCTTGCTGGATTTTGGACTTGCTTTTGTCCCAATCCTTTTCACCCTCTTGTTCTTTACTTTTGGAATGGGAATGTTTATCTTGTGCCTTTGCATGTTGGAAGCATTTAAATTTGTTTTCATTTGTACAGGGGTATGCAGCTAAAAGTTTACAGTTTCATCTTGGAGGAAACTTGGGAGTTGAAATTTTCAGCAATGCTGAAACCGGACTTTGGACTTTGCCAACTCTTGCAGATGGACTAAATGCCTTTTGCATAAAGCTTTGCACCTGAGTCTTGGGGGTCCAAGGACAAAACGTTATGTTTCTAATGTAATATAATGTGGATAGACTTAATGTTGGTTCTTAAGGATTGTTAATCTATGTTATAATATTCAAGTTATAAAATGTTAAGAATAAGCATACCTTTCTATCTGGAGGCTGATTTAAAGAAATGTGGGGTTGCCAAGCTGACAAGGGGTGGATTGTTATGGTTGATACATTGCGTCAGCTTGAGAAGTAAGTTTAACTGCTAATGCTCTTAAATCCCTTTAGTGAAACTGCTTAAAAAGGAAATACTACCAAACATAATGCTAGATGCTAGCATTATCTTGATTCCACAGATGAACAAAGACCCAACTAAAATGGAAAATGACACATGAATCTTATTAATGAGCATTGATGCAAAGACCTTCAGCAACTCTTTGGCAAACAGAATACAAACCATTGAAAAAAGCATGCATCATGACTGTAGGCTTCATCCCATGAATGCCAGGATGATTCAAAACTTGCAAATCAATAAGTGTAATAGATAATATAAACAGATGTAAGGACAAAAACACACAAGCTTTTCAATAAACACAGAGAAAGCCTTTAATAAACTCCAACAGCCATTGGTAAAAAAACAAAAACAAAAACAAAAAACCCTGAAAAAATGGGAATAGAGGGACCTCATCTCAATCTGATAAAAATATTTATTCCAAACTTGCTGACAATATATCAAATCAAAAAAATCTGAAAACTATTGTTCTGAAACAGGTACAAGACAAGTATATCTTTTATCAAAACTGTTGTTTAATATACTCCTCAAACTTTATCTATGGGAATCAGGCAACACTATAGCACCAATAGCAACATATAATGCAACTAAATATATGAATAGGCATATATTTATTTGTATCTATGTGCATAAAAGCATACACATGCATATATATGTATATATGAATGAAAACTGTAGCAAAAGAGAAGACAAAATATCTTATTCTTAAATCATTTGAACCTTAATGGAAGATTCAAAATTTAACCAAAAAAGACTTCTGGATGTACTAAGTAATTTCTGCAAGGTAGCAGGATACAAAATGAAACACAAAATTCAACTGTGG
Source organism: Dasyprocta punctata (assembly GCA_004363535.1). NCBI lineage: Eukaryota > Metazoa > Chordata > Mammalia > Rodentia > Dasyproctidae > Dasyprocta > Dasyprocta punctata. The sequence goes on from RJWM01035322.1 coordinate 18,394, forward strand.
TCCTGTATACCAGTAATGAAACCAATGAGGAAAAATAAAAAAAAAAACATTATTATCCACAATGGCTTAAAAAAAACACTTAGGAATTAATCTAACTGAAGAAGTTAAAGAAAGTTCAATTTCTCCTATAATGAAAACTAAGGAAGTTCTATAATGAAAACTATACAATTAACAAAAAAAAGAGAGTTTAGTGGACATCAGAAAATAGGAATGTGTCTCCTATTCCTTGACATTCAGAGTGAATAATGGCTAAATGTCCATTCTGAAGGCTCTCATATATAGACCTAATGGAACTGTAATCCATTTATCATTGGGATTCCTCATAGAACTAGAAACAAGTATCTTAAATTGATTAGAACCTAGAAATCCCCAGATTAACCAAAGAAGTCCTGAACAAAGAGTAAAGCAGAAAGAATCATCATTCCATATTTCAAGCTATGTTACAATTCTACTTATCTCAGAGGTGCATTTTTGTTATCCAACAGATGAATGGATAAAAATATAGAGAATATATGCAAATGGAGTGTTACTCTTCCATAGAGACAAACTTGAGTCGTTTGTAGGAAAATGAATGCACTTTGAGACCATAATATTGAGCAAAATAAATCAGACTCA
>RJWM01035323.1:0-19032 GCA_004363535.1 Dasyprocta punctata
GGCTCACTGTGCTATGATGTCTCTAACTTTCAGGATGACTCCCAGAAGGGGAATAGCTGGGTCAAGTGGAATTTCTAGCGTTCATTTCTGAGGCAGCTCCACACTGCCTTCCACAGTGGCTGCACCCGTCTGCCCTCCCACCACAGGGTGGGGCCTCCTCTCCCCCACAGCCTTGCCGGCACTTCTGATTACCTGATCTCTTGATAGTAGCCATTCTTTCTAGGGTAAAATGGAATCACAGCGTTGTTTTAATTTGCATTTCTCTAATGGCCAGTGATGTAGAACATTCACATACACGTGCGTGCACACACACAGTTCACTTTTTTATTTATTTTTAATTTAATTTAATTTAATTTTTTGTCGGTACCAGGGGTTGAACTCACAACCTCGCACCTGCCAAGCAGGTGCTTAAGTCACTGAGCCAAACTCCTGACCCTACACTTTACTTTTTTAGTTTTTCTCTTTCTTTTTTTGTCTTTTTGAGACAGGGTCTTGCTATGCAGTTCAGGTTGGCCTCAGCCTCCCCAGTGCTGGGATTACAGGAGTGTACCTTCATGCCCGGCTTTTACTTCTTGTTTGTTTTGGGGTTTTTTGCTGTTGCTTTGGATTTTGGGGATTTTGTTTGCTTGTTGTCTTTCTTTTTTCCTTTTTTTTTTGTTACTGGGGAATCAAACTCATAACCTCACCCTTGCCAGGCAGGCGCTTGTGCCGCTGAGCTAAAATCCCTGGCCCTCTTCTTTGTCTTTTGAGACAGGATTTCACTATGTAGTTCAGGCTGGCCCTGAACTCTCAGTGATCCTCCTACCTCAGCCTTCTGAGTGCTAGGATTACAGGCATACACCACCGTGCCCTGCTATGTTTAGGTTTTTTTTTTTTTTTGGTCTCACCAGGGATCGAACTCAGAACCTCATGCCTGCCAGACGCTTGAGCCAAACTCTCGGCCCTAGTTTTTTGAGGCAGGGTCACACTATGTAGCTCAGGCCGGCCTTGCCGCTCATGTTGTAGCCTAAGCCAGCCTCGAATTCACAATGCTCCTCCTACCTCAGCCTCCCGAGTGCTGGGATTAAATATGTTTAGTCTTTTTGAGACAGGGTCTTGATGTGCAGCTCAGGCTGCTCTTGAGCTCACTTTATAGCCCAGGCTGGTCTCAAACTTGTAGTGATCCTCCTGCCTCAGCCTCCTGAGTGCTGGGATTACAGGCGTGCACCACCATGCCTGGCTCGAACATTTCTTTATGTATCTATTGGCCATTTGTACTTCTTCTTCTGAAAAGTGTCCGTTCATCTCACTTGTTCATTTTTTTTAATCATGTCTTTTATTGGGGGGGGTAGGTTCTTTTTGTGGTTGTTGTTATTGAGTTTTTTACATCTCCTATGTCTGAGCTATCTGTCTGAGAAAAAGTCAGCCCCCGTTAAAAATTTCTTTTTTCAGGCAAGGTCTCACAAAATTGCCCAGACTGGGCTCACACTTGCAATCCTCCTGCCTCAGCCTCCAGAGCTGGGATGGTATAACAGGCTTTCACCACCAGCTCTGGCCACTTTCTTTCCTTTCTCCTTTGGCCTGAGAATTATTTACCTTGGCCAGGATCCAGGCTTTTATTCAGGGAATTCACTGCTCAGCGCCGAATGGTTTCCTGGATCCCAGTCTCCCTGGCATCCGGCGGTGCCAACTGCACTGTGCAGTCAGCCGTGAGCAACCTTGAGGGCCCGGAGCAGGCCAGGGTCAGGGGGACCCAGTGCCTGGTGCTGTCCCCGTCCCATCCCGAGTGCAGCCAGCCCAGAGCCACGCTGGCTTGTCCTCCTGCAGGCTCCTGTCATCAGCAGACTCGAAGTGGGGCCAGCCCGGGCATAGAGACACTTTTGTCCCTTCTCTGATAAGGCGACTAGTGTGGCCTCCTCTGTGAGAAGCCTCCTCAATTTCACTGGGCTTTTGCCCAGAAATCCTTCTCAAGTCACTCATTGCAGCCAGGTCTGGTGGTACACACCTCTAATCCTAGAACTTGGGAGGCTGAGGCGGGAGGATCTCCCAAAGTTCAAGGTCATCCAGGACTCCACAGTAAGATCTTATCTCACAAAAAAATCAATAAATTTATAAATAAAAAGTCACTCCTTGCTCCTTGGACCTCAGCCTCCCTCTGTACTCCTGACTTCTGGGGTGACCGGGGGAACAGCCCACCTGAGGTTACCACCCTGCATCAAAGGCACAGAGTTTGGTTTCTCCAGTGGGATGGAAGGGGGACACAAGGACCGCATGCTCTTCGTAGCTTGATGTGGCCCTTTCACTTCTCTCTCTCTCTCTCTCTCTCTCTCTCTCTCTCTCTCTCTCTCTGTCTCTCTTTTTGAGACAGGGTCTTGCTATGTAGTTCGGCCAGGCCTTGTATTCACTATGGAGCCCAGGCTGGTTATAACTCACAGTGATCCTCCTGCCTCAGCCTCCCAGGGCTGGGATGACAGGCGTGTGCCACCGTGCCCAGCCTTCCCCTTCATCTCTTGACTCCAGTGCCAACACAAACCATCAGGCATAGCAGGGCAACAGGCAGGGGCCACTTAATCCCTAGTCACCAACACTTCAGCAGCCGGTGGTGAAAGATGCTCCCAAGCCAGCTCTCCAGGAGGCTGAGGCAGGAGGACTGCAAATTAGAGCTCAGCCCGGGTCACTCTGTGACTTAGCCAGACCCTGTCTCAACAAAAGGGGGTGGGGACCGGGAGGTAGCTTAGTGCCCGAGCCCTGGGTTCAATCCTTAGTGCCTCCCCCGCAAATTAAATAAATACAGAAATAAGAGACCAGGGATGTAGCCCAGTGACTGAATGTTCCTGGGTTGAACTGAGGGCTTTGTGCTGAGCCCCATCCTCCCCACTTCTAAAAACTTGAAACAGGTTTTCACTGAGTTGCTAATTTGGCCAGGCCAGGCTCTAACTTTAGATCCTCCTGCCTCAGCCTGCTAGGATGCTGGGATTAGGGGTGTGCACTGCCGCACCCAGCTAAAACATTGGGTTTTGTTAAAATGCTTTGTAAACTGTCTCTCAACACGATTATATTGGCTTTTCAGACCTGAGTCTTCACTAGGCGAAATCCATGAATAGACTGGCTGGTAGCGAGTCACTGCTGCACTTGGAGAAATATCTGCATTGGTTCATGGTGAACTGTTTAATGTATCCTGATGTATCCTCCCTTTCTACCAACTGTTCTCCTAGCACACTGATGTAATTACTCACTAGGGTCTATGTTTGCATCACTGTGTAGTGTTTCTTTCTTTTCTTTTTCTTGTTTTTTTCAGGCAGGGTCTCGCTATGCAGTTCAGGCTGTCCTTGAGCTCTCTTTGTAGCCCAGGCTGGTCATGAACTCACAGCGATCTTCCTGCTTCAACCTCCCAAGTGCTGGGATTACTGGAGTGAGCCACCATGCCCAGCTCATTTATAATGATTCATTAACTCCTTTTGGACTTCTAATAATCGTATAGTCATATTAATTGCAAATAATGAATTACATTTCTTTCTTATATTGTTTTTTCCCACTTAAGGTCTCACCTAATTATAAACATAGCTAAGAAGTACTTTGGTTTTAACTTGATCTTTTTCTCTTTCTTTCTCTCCCTCTCTCTGTTTTTTCTTTCTTTCTTTCACTTTTGAAAGTTTTTGAGACAGGGCCTGTAGTTCAGGCTGCCCTCACGTTCATGGTGACCTCCTGCGTTAGTCCCCCAAGTGCCGGGGTTACAGGCGTGCACTACCAGCCTGGCTTTTACTTTTCTTTTCTTTTCTTTTTTTTTTTTTTTTTTTGCGGCACCAGGGATTGAACTCACAACCTCACACCTGCCTGACAGGCGAATAAGCCGCTGAGCCAAACTCCCAGCCCTGGGTTTTTGAGGCAGGGTAGCACTGTGTAGCTCAGGCCGGCCTTGCGCTCACGTTGTAGCACAAGCTGGCCTCAAACTCACAACGCTCCTCCTACCTCAGCCTCCCGAGTGCTGGGATCAAAGGCGTGCGCCACCACGCCCGGCTTACTTTTCTTTTTTCTTGTAGCACTGGGGATCAAACTCACAACCTTGCGCCTACCAGGCAGGCGCTTAAGCCACTGATCCAAACAACCAGCCCTAGTTTTTTGAGATAGGGTCGCACTGTACAGTTCAGGCTGGCCTTGCGCTCGCGGTGTAGCCCAAGCCAGCCTCAAACTCACAATGCTCCTCCTACCTCAGCCTTCCAAGTGCTGGGATTAAAGGCAAGCGCCACCATACCCAGCTCTGGCTTTTACTTTTTATCTTATTTATTTTTGTAGTTCTGGGGGTTAAATCCGGGGCCCTCAGACTGAACTACAACCCTAGCTTCTTACGTATTTGTATTTCGAAACAGGGTCTTGCTAAACTGAGGGACTCAAACTTGTGATCCTCCTGCCTCAGCCTCCTTGAATGCTGGGATCCCAATAAGCCTGGCTCACTTCTTGATCTTAATGAGGCTGTCCAGTAACCAGCATGAAATGTAATTGAATTAATGATGTGAATTAAAAGTATCTCAGTCTTGCTATTGGAGAATTTGTGTATCAAGTGTTTTTATCAAAAGCAGATGTTAACTATTACACTTTGGAACACGTTGGAGTTTTTTTAAAAAAATAGATCTGTTAACACTAAACCTCAAAATCTTTATATAAACTGTAACTTGATCCGAATTAATTTTTGTTAAACTTCATTTATTGTTACTTTCTAAAAATGTTTTAGTCAGGGTCTAAAATTAGGATTTGTTTCAGAGACTAAATTAATGTGAGCTTTCCTTTTTGCATTCTGTAACAGCTGGTTATAAATTCCAAGTTTTCTGGCATTTTCAAGTATCGATTTGAAATGTATTCCTAAACGGGGCATGGTGGCACAAACCTGTCCTCCCAGCACTTGAGGCTGAGGCAGGAGGATCACAGCGAGCTCGAGGCCACCCTGGGCTACGTAGCAAGACAATGGGCTCTCTAGGTCCTGAGCCCCACACTTCTGCCGCAGCGGCACTCGCCGGCCCCGCCTACCTTCTGGTCCCGTGTGCGGAGCACGACGCCCCCTGCAGGCACCGCGCTGCATTCGCCGATGCAAAGATTGCAAAGATGAGTGGCTCCCTTCTGCTTCCAAGGCTCGGCCCTCCCAGTTCGGCCGCCTCCGTGCTCCAGGAGACTCTGGAGCTCCTCCTGGGGGGACCAGATCTTTGGAATGGGGGATGCCGGGGGAGGGGGTGTTGGGGACTGAACTAAAGGTCTTTGCACTGAGCTACGTCCTCGGCCTTTTTTTAAATTTCCCCCTGAATTCCAAAACTATTGCCTTTGCTTGGACTGTTAATACCACTTTCATGCTGTAAGACAGCAGGCGATGTTTTTTGTTTTGTTTTGTTTTGTTCTTTGGTCTTTTTGAGACAGGGTCTCGCTATGCAGTGCAGACTGGCCTCAAGCTTACTTTGTAGACCAGGCTGGTCTCGAACTTGCAAACAATTCTTCTGCTTCAGCCTCCCAAGTGCTGGGATTACAGGCATGCACCACCATGCCCAGCAGTACACAGACAACTATGCAAGAAAAAACGACTTGGCTTCTGGGCTTCAGCACGATGTGGAGTCCTTTCAGTTTCTTTTTCTCCATACCTTTCTTCTTGCTTCAGTTCTCAATTCTCAGTCTTGACAAAACCATTCGCAGAGGGCATTGCAAAGAATCGTTTCCCACTGTATCTTTTATTTAGGCACCAAGGTAGAGACCACTGCTTGAATTTGTGCCAAATGATTCTTCCAAAGATGGCTCTTCTCTAAGCACCAGGTCTAGCTCTTTCTTAACCAATCCGTAGAAACCTTAAGGCATCTTCTCTTTCCTGGGCAACTTTATCTAATGCGTTCACGGAATCAACTACCTTTTCTAACTGTTCTGGACTTGGCATTGGTAAACTCTGCCACTTGGCCTCCTGCTCTAGAGTTAGAAGCATGATTTCAGTAAGACGTACTGGAGTTTAGGTAAATCTCCATTGCTTTTGCTCCTTAATTGCCCATAGGTCCATGCAGCTCAATTTCACTTTTTCTTGCCCCCAACTCTGTGTCAGCAAAAAAATTCTCCCAGTCTTTTCCTTGACAGTGCGGCATGAAGTAATCTGCACTGGTGAAAGGATGCGACATTTGGTGCAGATAATAAACTACGAGAAAACTTTGAGCTAGTGGGAGCCTCAGGAGTTATTAATGACCCAGAAGCCTTCAGGACTGCAGAGACTCTTCTACAAAAAGTAGCCACATTGGCTGCAACCGTTTTTTTTTTTCCTGTGCGTTTTTTTGTTTGTTTGTTTGTTTTATAAGAGTCTTGCTATGTAGTGCAGGCTAGCCTTGTACTCCTGCCTCAGCCTCCCAAGTACTGGGATTCAAGGCGTGCACCACCCTGCCTGGTCTCAGTCCTTTTTCGAGACAGGCCTGGCTCACATTTGTGGTCCTCCTGCCTCAGCCTCCCAGAGTGCTGGGATGCTAGGTGTGCACCACCTCGCCCGCTTCCGGAACTATACAAACTGCCCAACATTTTAGGTATCAAAGTTACACCAGAGGAAGGCATGGAGGGAGGATAGAGCCCACACACAGGTTAGTTGTCCTGGGAGAAGGGAGGAGGAGGTGGTTTGGCCCAGGTCAGAGGGGACCACATCATCAGCCACAAACAGGCTTCTTCTCGTCCCTTGGCGCTGGCTTCCCTGCTAAGGGGCAGCAGCAGTAGCGTCAATGTAGCTGAACAACTGAGCCACTTAGGGAAACCCTGTCTCTAAATAAAAAAGGCTGGGGATGTACCTCAGGGCAAAGGCTCTGGGCTCAACTGAACCCTAGGACCAAAGCGGAAAACAAGAGTTCACTGTTGTGTGGATTTTTCTTACAACGCTGTGACTTAGTCACCCAGGATCTTTGGTCTCTGTTCATTCTTTTACCAACATTCAAGATAAAAACTGTCCCCCAAAGCTGTGAGCTGATCTGCCTCTCATCTTGCTTAGGACACTCAAACCATTCAAGAATGAGCGGTCACAGTGGCACATGCCTGTGATCACAGCTCTCAGGAGGCTGAGGCAGGAGAATCACAAGTTTGAGGCCAGGCTGGGTTACCTAGCAAGACTCTGCTTCAAAACAAACAAAGGGGGGCCACCCACTCGGGCCCCCTTCTGTCCCTCAGACAGCTTTCTTTCTCTCAATAAATTTTCTGCTCTTAAAAAAAAAAAAAAAAAAGAAAAAAAAAAAAGCTGGCCCCTGGGGTAAGGGCAGTGCTCATTACATGGGGGTCCCCTTCCCAGTAACAGGGAAGATTCTGGAATTGGCATGAGTGACAGCTGGACACTCACATAGCTGCCAGTGCTGTCCCCATCTCCAAAGACAGAACCTGGGACCACAGCCTCCTCCACTGACCAGGTTCTGCCATTGTCGTGGTGAAATTTATCACTGGCCAGGGCTGGAGGTGACGACCATCAAGGACGGTCCCTTGTGACCCGACATAGCAGCACAGATGCTTGCATTTACCTGGGTTGTAGCCTATGGGAAAAATGGGATAGCTGCACAGCTCATGTTGGTCTCAACCTTGCAGCGTTCCTCCTGCCTCAGCCTCCCCAGTGCTGGGATGGCAGGAGAGCACCACCACGTGGGGCTCAGAAACATTACTTTGCATCTGGGCCACTTGGCTTCACTGGTACTCAGAGCTCCGGGGCTGAGGTTGACCCCTGGAAGTCTGAACATCTCAGCTCCTGGACCCCAGCCCCACCATCAACCCTTCCCGGAGACACAGACACACTGAGCTTTTTGTACAAGTTTCCTTTTATTTTGCAATTGAAACAGCGGAATGAACTGGTTTGTGGCTGAAAACAACCTCCCGGGGCAAGGGAACCAGAGCGCTCACCCACCCAGAGACGGAGCCCCGGTCTGAGCCGGCCACCCCACGTCCCGGACACAGCACAGACACACGGGCGGGAGGAGGGTACAATCGAGGCGGGCGGCGATGGCTGCATCCGGTACAGTACAAGGTTCAGAGTCGCCGTGGTTACAGAGCAAGGTAGCACTCAGTGTTAGGGGGAACAGTCACAAGTCCTGGCAGCCCCCAGTCCCTCCCCGATTCGCATTCCTAAAAACCAGACTTCTCACCCCGGGGACCGCATGCCAACCGCTCTGACCTATTCTGGCTGCCAGAGTGAGGTGCTCGCTAGCTCTGGAGAAAAGGGAGACCCCAAATGCCGGTGTGGGGTTCAGGGATGCAGGGGTCCATTTCAAGCACCTTTACTGGCAGTGGCTTACACAGGATTTGCAGGGAAATGTCACGAGGGGTCCCCCATGCACCCCCAAACGGATACAGTGAGTCAAGACTTCAGTGTCCCCGAGGGGGACACACACACACACACACACACACACACACCTGGGGCGGGGGGTACCCTGCAGTCACATGGCCCGGACGCTCAAAGCTGTCTGTACCTGTTCATAGCTAGCGTGGTAAATGAAGATAGCCAAAGAGTGAAACTTATTTCCAGGGGGAAAAAAACAAAAAACAAAAACCGAGAAGTTTAGGAAATTAAAACAATCCAGTGGTCACTGGAAAATGTTTCCCTCTTTTAAAAAAAAAAACAAAAAAACCTTTTTTTTTTGGTGTTTTTTTTTTTAAGTTTTTTGGAAAGTATTTTTAAGGTATTTTTTTTCCTTTGGAAAAAGAAATCTTTCCCCCCCTCTAAGCTAAGCAAGTGGAGTTTTGCCACTACCTAATTCTATTGTTTTGCTAAGAGGTAGATAAAAAACAAAAGTGAAAACGGGGTCTATGAGGAGGTCCATTAGAGGGTGGGGAGGGGCTCCCCGACTACAAAGAAGGCCCAGGGGAGTCTCGGGACCCTCGGGCTCTCCCAGGGCAAAGAAGCCTGCTCGGGTCTTCGCCCAGGCCCAGGGTCCGGAGGGTGGGCCAGGAGACAGGTCTGAGGTCACCTCCCGCCGCCGGCCACTCCTGTCCTCACCAGCTGGGACAAAGCCATAGCAGGCGAGAGGGGCGCCGGCAGGACAGGCGAGATGCAAGCCAGGAGGCAGGGACCCGAGCAGCAGGGGCCTCGGCAGGCCTGCGGCCCTCAGGACAAACCTCTGTGGCACAAGCCCGACGCGCTCCTGCTGCCTGGGACCTGGAGGCCGCTCGCGCCGGGTCCCAGCCCTCGGTTCCAACCTCACTGTGAGGACTGAGGTAGTTAACGCACTCCTACTCTGGCATTCTGCGCCCGCAGTCACACATCGCTCCTAGGAGGAGCTTCCTGCTATTTCATTTCAGGAAAGAAAAAAAAATTCTCTTTTGTCTAAGTCAATCCGGATCCCACCCTACCAGGCAGGGTGTCACCAGGCAGGGACACCCAGCTTGGGTCACGAGGCCCCTCCCCTGTCCTGCACCCTCCCCCTCCCAGGGAAGAACCGGAAGTTCCCGCTGGTGTTCCTCTAATCTGAATACACTCAGTTCTGCATCTAAAGCACGGAGGACTGGAAGGAAAATGGCTTTGACGCCCCCAGCGCGGTGAGGGTTTCTCTCAGTCTTTCTGCGATCACCCGTTGGGCTGTGCGGTCTCCCTTCCACTGGCTTCCAAGCAAACAAAACATTCGCATGGTTTGAATGGCAAAGCCACTAGCACCTCCCCAGGGACACCTGAGGGGAAAGAAAGGAGACCTCCCCCCTGCCACCCACCCCGAAGCAGAGGTGTGGTAAGGGGTGGCCTGAAGTTGCGGTGCCCCGGGGCTCTGTGAGGTAGTTAGCAGCACCTGGTTCCCGGGTTGGCAGAGGGCATCCTGGGCACCGAGGAGGGGAAGGCACCCTGGAGAGTCAACGGAGGCCCCTCCTCGCCGCCAGCCTGCCAGGCCTGAAGGGAACCCTGCGGTGCCATCTCTACAGGGGACGGGGGTCGGGACCCAGGAGGAGCCCGGGCAGGTCTGCCCTCCTTCCCCAAAGTGCAACAGAGCCAGCGGCCCGGTCGGGCTCCCCGGGGAAGGCAGGAACCCGCCGCCCGCTGCCCGGCCCGCTGCCCCGTCGGGAGACGGGGTTAGATGACTTGCAGCCTCTGTCTTCTTTGGCACGGTGGAGACAGGGACACTAGAAACCCCTGGAGAGCTCCCTTCTGTGCCCTCTGGGTCCCCCATGGGGTCTTCCTGCCAATGCTGAGGCATAAATAAGAAAAAAAGGAAAAAAGACTGATGGAGACGGGGAGGGAGGAGGAGGAGGAGAAGGAGGGCGACGGCGACCGTGACAGCGCTCTCTTCTCCTCTCCTCCAGGGACCTCCCCCCAACGCCGGGTGCTGGGCCCCATAAGGGGGTTAAAGCCATCGGGGTGCAACTGGCAGATGCAGCTTTAACGTCAGTCAATGAACCAAACCGTTTGGCTTTTGTCTGTGTTTCAAAGAGTTTAAAAAATATATCCTAAAGAGACGGTCCCTCCACAAGAACACACGTGCAGCGCGCGCACAGACCTCGGAGAGCTGCTCCTCGCAAAACCGTCCGCCTCTCCCCACCGAGGGCTTTGGAGACAGCTCCTAGCTGGCCAAGGACTCGGGCGAGAGGCGCCCTAAGACCTGACCCCCGGGTCACAGGAGGACCCAACTCCAGACAGCCCTTCCTCCTGCAACACCTGGGCCATCATCAAGCCTGCTCCTGCTGCCTGCTGGTCGCTGGCCAACCTCCACCGGCTTCCGGGGAGCTTTCGGTCCTGTGCCCCTGGGTTTGGGTCTCCGGGACCCCAACGAGTCAAAGGAAAAGGACCAGGTTTAACCTGCCAGCTTGAGTCACCAGTGGCCCACGCAGGACTATCCCACCAGGGGGAATGGGAGGGTCCCCCTGGGGTGGGACAGTCATGCGTGGTAGCCCCCGTCGTGAACGTGCTAAGCAGGGAGGATGCGGTCCCCCAAGGAACCTAACACTGCAACAATCACATTTCAGATACTGTGGGCTTTTTCTCTTTTTTTCCTGATGATCGTTTGAACCGGATATCAAAGCATGCTTGCTGCTGAAAATCCACCTTCAATCACTAAACGGCCAAAAGTCTGAACATTATCTGCTTCATTTTGGGACAAAGCGTAGAGCCAGAGATGGAAAGGGGCTAGGAGACCCTTTCTGCAGCTGGGACAGGTAGGGGGGGCTCATTCTATGGGCCAGACATCACCCCTAGATGCTTTCTCCAGTTCTGGGGGCCACGACAGGATGTCGTGGGGACAGTGACAACGCTGCCGGATGGCGGGTACCTGCCGCTCGCTGTTCCACGCCCTCCTTTCCTTCTGCACCACCCTAGATCAAGAATCCTCTACATTGGGGTCTACTTCCAGAATCGATCAAATGGATCTCCGGACGACCAGGAGTCGGGGCGGTGAGTCACCTAAGCACCGGTGTGCCCCCAGCTACGGGCGCAGACTAAGAAGAGCGAGATGGGACGGAAATGACACCGGAACCGGAACCTGCGCGAGGAGCCCGGCCATGGAAAGGCAGCGGGGGACCCCGCGGGAGAGGTGGCCTCATCTTCCTCCTGCGAATGGGATCTTGGCTCCCCGATTTTTTAAGACAGAGAGGCACAGGTGTCTGTGTTTTGTTTTGAAAGGGTGTATTTTGTAGTTATTAGTTCTCTCCTCGATAAAACGGAGGCACTATTTTAAAATATCACAATGGCACCACTGGAGGGAAAAACCGGCCGGGGTGCCATTTGACCACGGGGAGGTGGGGGGCCCGAGGGCCCCAGGCCCCATCCCCCCGGCCCTGCCCAGCGGGCCTGTCGTCCTAACAGGTGACTGGCTCACAGCGTAAGAAATTCTGAAACGTAACTTTCTCATTTTTTTTTCTTCTTTTCCTTAAAAAAATAAAATATTCAAGACTATCCGCTTCTCTTTTTTTTTTGCTCTGCTTTTCTTTTTTTTATATAAAATATCAGCAAGCCGCAAAGAAAAAGAAACAAAATCAAAAAATAATTAAAAAAAAAAAGGTAAGAAACAGGGCTGAGGGGAACGAACAAAAAAAAAAAGGAAAAATAATTGCTGAGGTAACTTCATACCTTGAGGTAGTTTTACTTCACACACAGCATTGCCTGACACCCACCACCCACAAGTCACGGTTGTCTCGTTCTCACGGTCACTGCTGCAGCGTCGGGAGGGTGCCCAGGGGCGGCCCGGGGGCACCACCACCCTCCCGGCTCGCTTGATAGTTCTGTCCAGGTCGGCTAAAGTGCATCACCTGGGTAAAATGCATTGACATCACAGAGCCCTGAGGATGGCTTAGCTGGCGGCCCTGCCCTCCGCAAGGGCAGGACCTCCGAGGCTCATTCACGCCCGCGCTAGCCTCCTACGGCCGGTGCTGGGAATTCTGTCTCAGGCACACCTTCCACCGCCACAGCTAAGGATTCCCCAAGCCATCAGTTACATACTCCTCTAGGATTCAAAAGACACAGGTCAACTCTCTCCAACTGACTGAATTCGCCAGTGATGTACCTTAGCTGGAGCTGGAGGTCAGGGGAGGGTGCTGAGTCCCCCCACCCCACCACCCCGGGAACCAGCCCTTCCGGCGGGACGTGGGCTGGGGCGAGGGCTCCTTGGGGCCACTCGGATTTGTCCGCAGAACTGAGGTTTTATCAAGGGGAGTTGGGGCCCCTTCCCAGTGCTCACATCCAATCATTAAAATAGACTTTAAAAAAATATAAAATCCTCCTGAGAATGATGGGAGTCAGGGACAGTGGGGAGCCCCAACCCACCCTGCTGGGCATTCAGTGCCACCCACGCTCAGTGCCACCCACGCTCCCCGCCACGATGAGGGACCCCCCCCCCAGGGCTCAAGGGAAGTGCGTGTGGCGGGGAGGTCCTGATGGACTGGGGCAGATTTCAGTTGTGCCGATTTCTCAAAAACAGTGGCAACATGGACTAGGTCAGCCCACGGGGCACTCATTTGTTTGTTTCTGGGGTGCTGGGGATCAAAACCTCGCACCTGCTAGGCAGTGCTGGACCACTGAGCTATATCCCCAGTCCAAGGGCACGTCTTTTAAACGTGGATTACTATGTATTTTAATCATCTTTCTCCCCATTTCTCCCCCCTCTTTGAATTTGCTTTTGTTTTGCTGTTTTTGAGACAGGGGCTCGTTATATCAGGCTGCCCTCGAACTCAAAGCAATCCTCCTGCCTCAGCCTCCCAAGTGCTGGGATGACAGGCGTGCACCACCACGCCCAGCTTTCCCCGATGTTATTCCCTGCAGTTCCTACTGGGAAAGATTGGAATTAAACTCCAGAGAAGGACGGGTCCTCCGCACAGGCTTGGCACTGGAGCAATGCCACACTGCTCTAGTAAGTTCACATGTTTTCTTTTGGTAGCGGTTAAAACAGCGTGAATACAGGCGGAAGGGGTACCCCAAAATGAGACTGGAGGAATTTCAATCAATTAACCAAGTAGGGGGAAGAAAACTGGAGAGACTTTTAGGGTCAAGAAACAAACCATCCTTTGAGGTTTTTAAAAACCTGAAGGAAATTTTATTTCTCGTCCCCATGGCCCCGGATCCCACCTTCTTGCGGGGAGGGGGGACGGAGAACTTCCTGCAACAATCCACGTTTAAAAGCACCCTGAGCTGGTTTCCATGGTGATGCCCAAGGGTGGGCAGCTTGGGCCGGTCGGTCAGGGGTCTGACTGAGCCAGAGATCAGGTTCCTCACCGAGCAGCTTTGTCAAGTAGGGGGGCAAACCTGATTTCCCACCAGCCCCGGGGTCCCTGACTCCCACGCATTCTCAGGCCTGGGGGGACAGTGGGCTCCCTGGTTCAGCCTCGCGGCCTGAAGCCTTGGGCACAGGGAGGGCTGGTCACTTCCTCCGAGCCTGCGCCTGGTTGCTCTGTCCCTTCTGGTGCTGCTGCTTCACTTGAGCCAGGATGTCTCGGATCTTCCGCTGCGCCATCTAGGACGGCAAGAAGGGGCGGGGGCGCAGGGGTCACAGATGCTGAAAAGGGGAGCTTCCTTCCCGGCAGAAATGCACCCTGCACTGTCCCAGAGGCTCCCCGACACTATGGCAAGGCATTTGGTGCCCAGGGATCAGACTCCTTGCTCTCTTTTTGTTTTGTTTTGTTTTTTGGTTCTGAGAATCGAACTCATGACCTTCCGCTTGCCAGCCAGGCGCTTGTGTCGCTAAAGTAAACCCCTGGCCCTACTCTTTCACTCTCAAAAGCTTCTTTCTATAGAACACGGTTCTCGCCAGGCTTCCAGTTCCTGCACTGGGGTAGCTCAGGCTTTAGAAACACGATCACTGCAGTCACCCTGTCCTTGGCTTGCTGGAATCTGGTGAAATCGGAACCTGACATCAGCCTCGCCCTGCAGGCTGTGTCCGGGTGCTGGGCAGGTCTGGGGGGCTCTCAGGAAGGGTATGGGAGGGGAGAAGAATGGGGAGCAGAGGTTCTGGGAAAGACAAAGGGACCACACTTGAAAACGGGGCACAACACTGGGTGCAGGATAATACAACTTCCTTTTGCACCAGGTAAAGAGAGGGAGTTGGGGGGACTAAGGTTAGACAGGAAGTCTACTAATATAGAACATGGGACATATAAGGATAACATAAAGTCACACACCATAATGAAACGGCAAATCCAGCTGGGGGTGAGGGCACACACCTGTAATCCTAGCACTTGGAGGGCCGGGGATTTAGCTCAGTGGCACAAGTGCCTGCCTGGCAGGCAGAAGGTTGTGAGTTCAATCCCCAGTACCAAAACAAAAAGCACACGCACACACACACACACACACACAAAAAAAAAAAAAAAAAAAAACCAGCACTCGGGAGGCTGAAGTCACTCTCTCCCTGCTCCTCCTTCTGCCTCCCTCCAAGACAGGCCCGTGGGTACCTGGCTGGCGTAGAAATGCCCAATGATCTTCACAATGACCTGGTCGTTCTCATCTGGGGTCTGGTCTCTCGGCACCACCACCTCTGCCGCTGTCAAGTTCTGCAGCTCGTTCACCTAGGGGTGGTAAGAGCAGCTCGGATGCTGCCCAGAAAGCCCAGGGGGCCTGGTGGGTAGAGGACTTGTCTGGCCTGTCCGAGGTCTGGGTTCCAACCACAGTGCAGCACCCCCAAAGAAAAGAGAGAAAACGGGAGGGGAGACCTGAAGGGAGGGCAAGAGGCCTAGTGGTAGAAGAGCCAGGAACTGAGCTGGGCAAATTGGGGAGCAAATGGGGAGCCCCATGGCAGGGCAGGGCAGGGCAGGGTGGGGCAGGGGGCCAGAGGCTGGAGCAAGCTCCAGCCTGGCCTCGGGCTCACCGTTTTGCCACCCTTGCCGATGACCCGGCCCGCGGCGGAAGCCGGCACCCGTATGTGAGTCTCCAGCTTGACCTCCTCCTTGGGTCCAAAGAAGTTCTCCTCTTTCAGTTTGCCGTAGATTCTTCCCTGAGCCTGGCGGAGGAGGTGTTTATCAATCAGGCGGCCATGCGGTGGTGGCCAAAGGGAGGCCTGACTGCAAGTTCAAGAACCTAAGAACAGCTGGCATCAAATGCCAAGACCTCTGATTTCCTTTCCCCCCACCCTGTCACACAACTGCAGAGACTGAGGAGGAAGAAACGCAGAGCTCTAGGCCACTGTGCCAGCCCCCATGAGCTGCGAGCCCTTTGGAAAAGGTGTGGCAAGGACTTGGCAGCTAAGAGAAGTGGCCGCAACCTTCTGGGTGGGAAGCCAATAATACTGACGGTCACCTTGAACTGTGCCTCTGGCGGTCCAGTGATGATGACCATTCGAACCTTGGAGTCAGGTGTTTCCGGTGGTGCAATCTGCAAAGCGACAGGCGGTCACAGAGAGACATTTTCTCAGGCTTCCTGCCCCTCCCCACTCCCAGCTACAGGCTCAGGTGCCCAAATTCTTGCTGCTGTGCCATGAGGCTGGGGTGGCACAGATTGCTACAGAGCATCAGGCCGGGGCTGATACCCACGTGTCCCTGCCCAGCATGGAAGCCCAGAAGCCCTGGACGCACCCACAGAGGACCCAGCAAGGCCGAAAGCAAAGAGGAACACAAGCCCGGTGCAAGTGGCAGGGGACACGATACCTTGATGGAGGCGCTGGCGAAGCGAGACAGCTGCTTGATGTGCTGCCCCTTCTTGCCGATGATGGCGCCCACGGCCTGGGCGGGGATGAACACCTGCACCATCTCCTGCTCCGGGGCCTGCTGCAGGACAGGGGCGCCTCACTACCGAGGGACAAGCGAGGGCCCGGGACCCCAAGACCCTGCCTCGAACCCTGGGCGCCCAGAGGATACCGTGAGCCCGTGAGCACCACCCAAGCCCAGCCAGGCTGAAGGGCAAGAAGCGGGCACCAGGCAAAGTGCCACAGCTTCCAAGTAGCATCTGAGGGGTCCCTGAACTCCCCTGCCCCTCCCCAGGCACCAGAGACTCTGGTGGGAGCTGGCGCCCATAAGGGAGGTTGTAGGAGACCACCCGGGTGGCCCTCCTAGAATACAGAGAGGTTACCTTCACCTTGGCTAAAACCGGCCCTATCTCCATGTCCCGATATGTATAGAACCGGCTAAACTACTTCCTTTCCCCTTCAACTGGCTCTGAGCAATGCGAGCAGGGCTGGCTGGGGTGCTGATGCGCAATCTTTGAAGCTAGAGGACAACGGTCGCTGTTTCCCGGCCTCGCTGTCTCCCTAAACGGTTGAGCCCAGCGGGAGACAGAGCCACACAGTTCCAGGGCTGTCACCTGGGCTCGGGCCTCCAGATCAGAGGCTGTGACTTCCCAGGGCACAAAAGTTTGTACGTGGGAACCGAAGCCCCACCTCACAGTGTCAGGCCGATCAGCCTCCGTGTGTGGCCTTCTCTCTGCACGCTGCAGAGGGGCTTCCGAGCCCAGCTCACACTGCTCACCTAATTCCTGCTATCCTCACTGTCACTCACCCCCCGCCATGCCCTTCTGGACGACTTCACAAAATCCTGCTCAGGCCCTGGGTTGGGGCCTTTGTTCGGTGAACCACCATCTCGGCTGGACTCAGGACCCCTTGGCTGCCCTAACTGTAAACTCGTCTCAGGGTCCTCATTCTTGCCACAGGTTCACTGGAGGTGGTGGATTGGAATTAACTGGCTAGGATCCCATTAACGTTTCCATGGGATGGCAAATATAAGCTTCCTGTACCGCAACCAGGACAGACAAGAGGACCTTTCTAGGAGGCCCCCAGGGACGGGACCCCGCCTACCATGAAGGAGCTGTAGGGAGCCGCGCCCGTGACACTGCTGGGAGGCGGCGGGACGGCACTGGAGGAGGCTGGGAAGAGACCCACGGCAGCCAGGTTGAGGCCGGGAATCAGGTGGGACTGCAACTGCGGAGAGAGGCGAGGAGCAGGTCAAGGTCAAGGTCAAGGACAGCTCACGTGGGCAGAGCCGGGGACTTCGTGTGTGTGTGTGTGTGTGTGTGTGTGTGTGTGGTGCTCGCTAAATAAGCAGGGCAAGCTCCCCATGCGAGGATAACGCGCTGGCACCAGAGCCTGCCAGGGCTGTGGTTTCCACACCTTCACACACACTCAGAGCCAGGTGTGGTGATGCATGTGGGAGGCTGAGGCAGGAGGATCACCACAAGAACAAAGCCAGCCTGGACTACACAGTGAGCTCAAGGCCAGGCTTGACTACAGAACAAGACCCTGTCTCATGAGACCAAAGGCCAAACACCAAAAACTCATGCACTCAGGAGGCTGAGGCAGCAGGACTGTCCTGAGTTTGCAGCTACATAGTGAGTTCAAGGCCAGCCTGAACTACATGAGACCCTGTCTCAAAAAACTAAAAGGAAAAAAAAAAATCCACTGATAAGTATGGACCCGCTCTCCACTAAGTATACAATAATCACCCATTTTACGTGAGGACCACATTTGCATGAAAACGATCATCATTTTGATAGAAAGATGATGACCCCCAAGCCCCGCACTGGATACCAGTCGCAGTGATCTGTGAAACCCAAGAGCGGACCCCTCCCCGCACAGCACAAAGCACTCTGGAAGCCCATGTGTGTCTGGCTGTAGGGCTCACTGCGGTCCCTCGAGGGTCTCAAGGTTTGGTACCCAGCACTGGGTGGGGCGGGGCTTCATCACCGATGAAGCGAAGCTGCAACCCAGGGCCGCATGGCATGGGCCCCACAGGGACTCGGGCTGTGGAAGTGTCCCACCCCACCCCCACCCCAAGCCAGTGCACCTCAGTTTCTGTTCATTGCCCAGGTAACAGTTTCTGTTACAGTCCCGATGTCTTATGTGTCTCAGAAACGGCCGGTAGCTGGGCGTGGTGGCGCACGCCTTTAATCCCAGCACTCGGGAGGCTGAGGTAGGCGGAGCGTTGTTAGTTCGAGGCCAGCTTGGGCTACAACTCGAGCACAAAGCCGGCCTGAGCTACATAGTGCGACCTTGTCTCAAAAAACCAGGGCCGAGAGTTTGGCTCAGTGCCTTAAGTGCCTGCCCTGGCAGGCACGAGGTTGTGAGTTCAATCCCCGGTGCCGCAAAAAAAAAAAAAAAAAAAAAACGGCCGGTTACTGGGACGCATTACTGTGATGCATATCGTAAGGACCAATCTAAGACAGCCAAGCACTCTCCCTTCTAGTTTGCAAATCCCACATAAACCTCGCTCCCTGAGCCTCCAGGGCCTAGGTGTCGTTCTGGGGTTCCTGTTCGCCTGCCACAGCAGAAGGGGCGGCAAAGGGATGCAACTCACGCTCATGGCGGCCACGTCGTTCTCGTAGGCCTCCCGGACCTTCTTCATAATCTCCTGCTCCGCGCGGCAGCAGTTCTCGATGGCGCCCTTGACGGTGATCGTCCTCTCGGGGTTGTAGAGGGTGAGGTCCTGCAGCCTAGTGGGGGACAGAGGCGTAGGAGCACTCATTACCAGCCAGCAGGCCCAGGCCCAGGCCCAGGCTGGGGACCAGGGCCAGGGAACCCCTGTGGGCCAGCCAGCTGGTCTCCAGACTGCCTAACTTCTCCCCAGATCGCTCTCTCTGTCTCTCTTTTTTGAGACAGGATCAGGCTACACAGTCCAGCCTTGAACTCGCAGAGATCCTTCTACCTCAACCTAAACTGCCTAACTTCTGACAAATTACTCTTCCATATCCCATATCTC
>RJWM01035324.1:0-19025 GCA_004363535.1 Dasyprocta punctata
CATATATTGCTGTAGTATGATATTTTTAATTCTAAGATACCCAGAAGGGGAATGGTTGGGTCATATGGGACCTCTAATCTTAGTTTTTTTAGGAAATGCCACACTGATTTCCACAGAGGTTGCACCATTCTACACTCCCACCAACAGTGGAGAAGGGTTTCTATTTTCTGACAGCCCCTCCAGTATTTGCTATTGGCTGATTTCTTGATGATAACCATTTTTTCTGGAGTGAGATGAATCTCAGTGTTGTTTTAATTTGAGTCTCTTGAATGGCCACTGATGGTGAACACATTTTCAAATATCATTCGCTGTTTGTATTTCTTCATCTGAGAAATGTGTGTTCATCTCAGATGCCTATTTGTGAATGGGCCTTTGAAATTAGGAGGCCTGATTTTCTTCAGTTCTTTATTGTTTTAGATAAAAGTCCTTTGTCCATAATTTTTTGCTACTCTGGGAATTGTATTTTCACTCTGTTGGTGATTTATTTTGTCATGCAAAAGCTTTTTAATAGGGTGAGGCCTCACTTGTTCATCCTTTGTAGTATTTCCCATGTGGTCTGGGTTTTCTTCATAAAGTTTCCACTTACACCCATGTCTTCAATATTACTACTTACCTTTCGCTTACTAGATTTTAGTTCTTCTGTTTTAATATTTAGCTCTTTGATCCATTTTCACTTTAGTTTAGTGCATGGTGATAGGCATGTGTCTAGTTTTACTCTTCAGCATGTGGAAAACCAGTTTTTCCTGCACAATTTATTAAAGAGTCTTTCTTCTCGTGGACATAGTTGGCTCCTTTGTCAAAAATAAGGTGGCTGAGTGTTTAGAGTTGTGTCTTCATCTTCTATTCTCTTCCACTGGTTCTCAGGTCTGTTTTCCTGCCAGTACCCTGCCGTTTCATCACAGTAGCTTTGTAGTATAATTTCAAGTCAGGGATTGTGATGATCCCTGACTTACCTTTGTTTCTCAGGATTACTTTGGATATTCTAAGCCTCTTCTGGTTCCAAATGAATTTTAGGAATGTTTTCTCTAACTCTGTGAGGTATGCTAATGTTATTTTATAAAGTTTTTATTTTAAAGAGGATAAAACAGAATAAAACCAATCAAAACAAACCGGTGTAAGAGATACAGGACATCAAAGCATTACAAAATCAATGATAGCTACCATAATGTCTTTTGATATCTTCAAAATAGCTGCAGATAACTTTGGACATAGTAAACATCTAACAGAATAGAATAGAATAGAAACAATAAAAACAAAATAATGAATGCAGTAAAGGACTTCGAAACAAGCCAATAGTAAATCCAAAATTTCTACCATAATATACCTTGCTATCTTTGGTATTGGTACATTTTGTTTGTCATCCTGCATGCTGAAGGGACTGGTGTCTGGCTCTTT
This sequence comes from Dasyprocta punctata, assembly GCA_004363535.1. Lineage (NCBI taxonomy): Eukaryota > Metazoa > Chordata > Mammalia > Rodentia > Dasyproctidae > Dasyprocta > Dasyprocta punctata. The sequence goes on from RJWM01035324.1 coordinate 1,396, forward strand.
CAATCCAGCAGCAGCCCACACATTGTGCTGGTTCCCAGGCTGGGCTTGCTGGCTAGTGTGGCCTTGTTCTCTCTACCCTCAGTCCACAAATGGAGCTGACTCACAGGGAGAGGCTGGAGTCTATCTGTTCCAGTCCAGTGGTGGCCCACACATGGCACTGGTTCCCAGACTGGACTTGCTTGCTGATGTGGCCTTGTCCTCTCTACCCCCAGTATGCTAATGTTGTTTTGATTGGGATTGCATTAAATCCGTATAATGGTTTTGGAAGTACGGCCATCACACAATGTTTGTTCTTCCTATCTATGAGCAAAGCTCTTCGATATAATTTTTCAGAGTACTGTAATTTTCAATATATAGATCTTTTATTTCTTTTGTTAGATTGATTTCTAAGTATTTCATATTTTTGGATACTATTGAAAAGTGATGGTTTCCTAAATTGATCTCTATGAGTCTGTTTCTTGTGCATAGGAATGCTATTGATTTTTGAGTGTTGATTTGGTGTCCAGTTACACTACCAAATTTTGTTATTAAATCTACAAGCTTTTTGGTGGATTTTTTGGGGATGTTCTATGTACAGTATCATCTCATCCAAAAATAATGATAATTTAATTTCTACTTTCTCTATCATTATTCCTTTTATTTCTTCCTCTTGTCTAATTGCTCCAACTAATGGTTCCAGAACTATATTGAACAGTAGTTGTCCATCATCAGGGGAGCCCTGCTCAGGGTGATGGGCCTGGCAAAGCTCCGCCCAGCTCAACATCGCACCCCTCCATCATTTGGAGAAGGCTGGTAAACTGTGCAGGCAAGTAGAAGCCATGATCAGACCAGGGCAGTATGCACCCACCATAAAGGCATTATGGTAATATGTGCTGCCTAGAAGAAGCCCAGTGCATTGCCGCTCTACCAACAAGGGAGCCCTAGTTAGCTGCACTAGTTGGGAGAAGCCCTGCCTAACCCAATGCTCCTCTGGCTTCTGGGGAGCCTTGTGAGCCATGTGGGTCCACAGAAGCTCACTCAATGCCCCTCCACCATCATAGGACCACTGGTGAGCCATGGGAGGTCAGAAGCTCCACTCATCACCTCTCTGTCACTCCAGGACCTTGTTTCAGAGAAATTCCAGTGCCTGAGCCACTTCGCTACACTGTGGGATGGGCAGCCAGAGCAGATAGCACCTGGGATCCTACAACCAGCTTGTCATGAGGAACCCAGGAAAATGTCTAGATGAAGGAGAAAAATGTAATCTCAGACTTCTAGCCCACCATAAACAAGTTGAGGAGACACAGACATAGAAGAACATGAAAGTTGAGGATCTGAAATTTCTGAAATGATAGCAACTAAAGTAAAGAAACAACTCCAAGAGGCTGTAAAGGAAATAAGATCAGTACTAATATCTCAGGTAAAAAAAGAAATGACAACCATAATAAATTAATCGCTGAGCATGTCTAAAGAAGACACAGATAAAAATACAGGAAAATAAAAAAAGATGGAAACCTTGAATCAACAATATAGGAAAGCATTGTAATGCATGAAACAGACACAAAGAGATATCCCAGAAATTAAAAGTTACATTGAAAGCTGGCAAAATCACTTGAACAAAACTGAAGATAGACTGTCAGACCTTGAAGACAGCATTACAGATAGTGATCATGAAAGGAAAGTGTTCTTAAAAATAACAAGGAAAACCAGGAAATAACAATTTAACAAATGCAAGATGATGCAGTGAAAAACAAGATTGACAGGTATCAATGAAAAAGCAGGAGTCAATACAAGTGACATAAAGATTATTTGCAGAAGCAATAACAGAAAATTTACCAAGCATGAGAAAATAATCTGACATAAAAATAAGTGAGGCACATAGAAATTCAATTAGTCAGAACTAAAATGAATCCATTCTCAGAGATATAATAATCAACATCTCAGAAATTCAGCATAAAAACAGAATATTAGAAGGTCAGAGAAAAGAAATGCATTGCCTACAAAGGAAACCCCATCAGAATTATGGTTGACTTCTCAACATAAACCCTTAAGTCAAGAAGAGCTTGAAGAAATTCAAGTCCTGAAAGAAAACAACTTCTAACCAGATTGATGTACCCTACAAATGTATCTTCCAAAATTAATGAAGGAACAAAATATTTCCATGGCAAACAACAGCTGAAGCAATTCATGACCAAAAAACCAACACTACAAAGTGTACTAAAAGATATTCTAGAAAGAGATAAAAATGACCACAATTCCAAGAACTTCAACAGAAAGAAACCACCAAGAAGGAAAAGCCTGTAAGCAGAGGGGAAAAGAAGGGAACCAATGGCAGGAAGGTAACATGTCGAAGATAAGACAAGAAATATCAGTTATAACCATCAATGTAAATGGCCTCATTCACCAATCAAAGGAAAAAGACTGGGAAAGTGGATCAAGAAATAAATTCCAACAATATGCTGTATACAAGAAATACACTTAATTAAAAAAGAAACACAGTCTGAAAGTCAAGGGATGGAAAACAATACTCCATGAGACAAAAATGCAGAAAGAAGCAGGGATAAGTATTCTACTTGCAAACAATGTGAACTCAAACCAAGAACAATTAAAAGATAGAAGGTCACTACATACTTTTTAGAGGAAAACTTATAGAGGAAGAGATGACAATCATAAATATATGCACCAAATGTGGGAGCACCAAACTATATAAGACAAATATTAATAGACATGAACAATCAAATAAGCAAAAACACAATTATAACAGACCATACCACCCCATTGTCACACAGAGATAGAGCAACTAGACAAAAAGTCAACAATAAAAAAAAAATAAAAGAACTAAACCCAATTTGTGAATAAATGGATTTAGTAGATGTTATGGTTTATGTTTCTATGACCCCACCAAGTTTTATGTAATCATGGACAGGGCTGAGTCTGGCATTTGTGATCGGTTTGTTGTCTGGTACTGGGATTGGTGGTGTGAGTGCTACACTTGCCCAGGGGTGGAGGTGGCATACAATGTAAGGGTGGAAAAAAGGTGTGTCTTCTCTCTTTTGCTGGTTTGTGCCTTGCTGTTTGTGGTGGCCATAAATGGCTGGCCCCCCACCATGCCATACTGCCTTGTCGCCAGCTGAATATAAACTGAAACCCCCAAACTCTATAAAAAATAAACCTTTCTTTCCCTCATTTTGGGTGTCAGGTATTTTGTCTCAACAATGAGAAAAAAATAACTAAGACAAAATTTGGTACAAAGAGTGGGGTCTTTGCTGTGACTATACCTGACCATGTGGTTTAAGAGCCTTTGGGAATGGCTCGTGGGAAGTGTTTGAAAAGGTTCAGAGATGTCTCCTGAAAGAGTGGTGCTGGAACAGCTCAGGCTGTTCTGTATGGGAGATTCTGGTAAGAGTTCAGAAAGTCAGAAAGCTGATAGAAAGTCTGCCAGTAAAGACCAGGTTTGGGAGCTTTCTGCTGGGAAGAAGGACTGCATTGGTTGTTGGAATCTAGATGATGTGTGTTTTGGCTTGGCAGAAAATTTGTCTGCATTTTGCTCATGTTCAGAGACTTTGCCTGAGACTGAGATTAAGGGTGATGGACTGAATAATCTGGCAGAAAAAATTTCAAGGCAATTGAATTTTGAGGCAGCGGCATGGCTATTGTTGGGGGATTTAGCCAGATTTAAGTTGCAAATCAAGAGCAGAGATCCCAGCATGGTGATTTAAAACATTGTGAGTTTGGCTAGAAAGTTGTGGACTGTAAAGATAGAACTGAGACCTCAATTGCTGAAAGAAAAAAAAAACCCAGAGAAATAAAAAAGATGGCCTGGGGTCATCCTGGGAAGTAGCAGGTCTCCACCCTTTGCAACCTCAGAACTACAAAAGTAAAAAACTTTGCTTGGAGGAGAAAGCCACAGAGTGCCACATTCCAGAGTGGTGACAGAGGCCACAGAAGTTCCCAAAATGGTGGCAGCTGCACCAGATTTCAGAATGGGTGTGGCATAAGAAAGCTTTTCCTCACATTCAGGTTCAGAGAGCTCAATCATCCAGGCGCTTGACCCCTACAGCCAAGGAAAAAAAAAAAAAGCCTGCCTACTGCTCCAGCTGGCAGCAGACCTTGGTTGCATCTATGTGGCGCTGGTTTTAGACACAAAAAAATATACAAGTTCTAAGGTTAAGACAGCTTGCATCCTAATTTTGGAAGGCCTGGGAGGCCAAGCAGTGTGCCCCTGAAAGGGCAGTATATAAAGATATAAGGGTAAAACCAAAGGTACAGTAGAGACCCCAAAAGTTTAAAAAAGCCAAAAACGTAGATCATCCAACAAAACAAAACAAAACAAAAAAACTACAAAACCGAGCAAAATGGGCTTAAGAGAAAAGTTACAAAAACTAAAACCCCTATGGGGGTAAAGTCGCTCAATCTTTTTAGAGCTTACAGCCAGATTGCTTTAGATACTAAGCATAAAACTTCAAGACTTAATGTTTGCCCTGCTGGATTTCGGATTTGCTTTGGTTCCAATGCTTTGTATTCCCCTGTGTGTAACTTTTAAAATGGTAATGGTTATCTTCTGTCTTTACATATTAGCAGTGTTAAACTTATTTTCATTTATACAGGGGGTTACAATTAAGAGTTTGCCATAGATCTGAAAAGAGTCTTAAGACTTAGACTTTTCAACAATGCTAAAACTGTTAAGACTTTGGCTACTCGTGGAGATAGACTAAATGTCTTCTACAGTAAAGATATACATGAGTCTTTGGAGGACCAGGGGTAAAATGTTATGGTCCATGTTCCTATGGCCCCACCAAGTCTTATGTAATCATGGACGAGGCTGAGTCTGGCATGCATGATTAATTTGTTGTCTGGCGCTGAGATTGGTGGTATGAGTACTACACTCAGTCAGGGGTAGATCTGGCATACAGTGTAAGGGCAGAAAAAAGGCATGTCTTCTCTCTCTTGCCTGTTTGCACTTTGCTGTTTGCAGTGGCCATAAACAGTGGCCTCCCGCCGCCTCCCAGCCATCCTATGTTGCCTTGCAGCCAGCTAGATATAAACTAAAACCCCCAAAATCTATAAAATAAAACCTTTCCTTCTTTCATTTTGGGTGTCAGATGTTTTGTCTCAACAATGAGAAAAAAATAACTAAGACAATAGACATTTACAGAGTGTTTCACCAACAACATCAGAATACACATTCTTGTCAGTTGCACATGGGACATTGTCTAAATTAGCCCACATACAAGCCCACAGAACATGCTTAAGTAAATGCAAAGGAACTGAAACAAACCCATGCATATTCTCTAGCAATAGTTCCCTGAAATTGAATATTAATGATAAAAGAAACAGCAAAAGCTGCATAAGCACATGGAAATTAAATAACACCCCACTGAAAAACCAATGGGTTACAGATAAAATTAAAGAAGAAATTAAACAATATCTACAGTTAAAAGAAAATGCAAATAGAATATACCGGAACTTGTGAAATGCAATGAAAGTAGTCCTAAGAAAGAAATATGCAGCAGTAAATTCTCACATTAGGAAAACAGAAAAATTAGCACAAATAAGCAAATTAATCCTGCATCCCAATCTTCTAGAAAAAGAAGAGCAAGTCAAGATCAAAGCTCATACAAGGGAGGAAGTTACAAAGATTGGAGCAGAAATTAATGCAATTTTGACTAACAAAACAACACAAATAATTATTGAAGAGTTGATTCTTTAAAAGAATAAATAAAATTGATAAACTTCTGTCCAACCTTATCAAAACAAGAGGAAAAACCCTCAAATTCATGCAGTAAATGAAAAGGGTGAACTCACCACAGATCCTGTGAAAATTCAGAGGGTCATCAATTCCTATTTTGAAAAATCTCTAGTCTCATAGGATGGAAAACACAGAAGGAACTGTTGGATTCCTGAAAACATATATATTACCAAAACTGGATCAATAAGATATAAAAATTCCGAATAACCCAATATCAGTCAATAAAATTGAAAATGTTGTTCAAAACTTACCAACAAAGAATAGCCCGGGTCCTGATGGATTTACAGTTGAATTCTACAAGAAATTTAGAGAAGATTTAACACCAATACTACTAAAACTCTTTAATGAAATTTAAAGGGAAACAATTATCCCTAACTCATTCCTGGAGGCAAGTACTACCCTGCTAACAAAACCAGAGAAGGACCCAGCCAAAAAAGAGAATTACAACCCAATCACACTAATGAATTTGGATGCAAAAATTCTCAGTAAAATGCTAGCAAACAGATTATAGCAAATAATCCAGAAGATTATATACCATGATCAAATGGGATTCATCCCAGGAATGTAGAGATAGTTTGGCAAAAAACAAACCAACCGACCTGAGGATCAGTGCTACTGAATACAGGATACAGATGCAGCTACAAACACACTGAGCCACCTTATTTTTGACAAAGGGTCCGAACATGTTCACTGGAAGGAAGATACCCTTTTTAATAAATGGTGCTGGCAAAACTGGTTTTCTACATGCTAAAGAGTTAAACTAGACCTAAGCCTATCACCATGAACTAAAATAAAGTCAAATGGATGGAAGATCTACATATTAGGACAGGCACACTAAATCTACTGGAAGATAAAGTAGGTAGAAATCCTAAAGACATAATAGTAGACAGAAAATTCATGAACAAAAACTAAACTGTATGAGAAGTACTTCAAACAACCAACAACTGAGATCTCATCTTATTAAAAAAGTTTTACACATGAAAAGTAATTACCAACAGAGTTAAAAGAAAATCCACAGAATGGGAAAAAATATTAACCAACTGTCCCTCAGATGAAGCATTTCTATCTAGAACATATAAAAAACTGAAAAAAATCAGGGCCCCCAAATTTAAAGACTCAACACAGAAATGGGCATCTGAGATGAATATGCATTTCTCAGGTGAAAAAATATAGATGACAAATAGATATATGAAAAAATGTTCAACTTCACTGGTCATTGGAGAAATGCAAATTAAAACAACACTTAGATTCCATCTTGCTCCAGAAAGAATGGCTATCATCATGAAATCAACCAATAACAAATGCTGGTGGGACTGTGGGGGAAAAAGAATGCTTCTCCACTGTTGGTGAGAGTGTAGACTACCACAACCACTGTGAAATCAGTGTGGAAATTCCTTGAAAAACTAGGATTGGAGGTCTCATTCAACGCAGCTATTCCTCTTTAGGGTATTTTCAAAGAAGAATTGAAAACAACATGCCACAGTGATATTTATGTACCTATCTTTCTAGTAGCACAATTTTAATAGCTGAATCTTGGAAACAACCCAAATGTCCATCAACAGAGGAACGAATAAAAAAGATGTGGTATTTTAATGCAATGGAATATTACTCAACTGTAAAGAAGGATAAACTCAAGGCTTTTATAGATAAATGAATGCAACTTGAGACTATACTCATAAGTGAAATAAATCAGGCTCACAATGTCTTTGCAGCATAAAATACTGAAAGATTAAATTAGATTTAAAAATGTACAATAGATATTGTGAAAGTGAAAGGGTAAAAAATTTCTCAAAATGAAAGAATGATTGGGATGGGAGAAAGGAGAAAAGAAAGAAGGGAAAAGACTGTATGTATGCATGTACACAAGATAGATAATTATACTGTTAATCTCTGTTAGCTCATCAAAAAGAACAGTTTGTATTTTCATATCTGTATCTTGTAATATGAGCAAGTACTTTGAAGATAATAATATGCAATATATTAATCATTGTTAATCTATTTATTTTGAAATTCTATGTCATTGTTTTATTTTTTCATTTAAAAATTTAAAACAAATAGGAGTGTTGATAGTAGACATCCTCGTGTTGTTCCTGAGTTTAGATTGAAAGCTTTCAACTTTTGTACATTTAGTTTGATGTTAGCTTTTTGTTTGTCATCAATGGTTTTTATCATCTATTCCAATTTTCAGTCAAGTTTTTATCATGAATGGGTGTTGGACTCTGTCAAATGCTTTTTCTGCATCTATGGAGATAATCAGTTATTTTTGTCTTTGGCTCCATCAATATGGTATATCCCATTTATTGATATGCATATGTTGAACCACCCCTGTATCCCTTGGATTAATCCTACTTGGTCATGTTTCATAGTTTTCTTGATGGTTTGCTTCATTCTGTTCACCAGTATCCTACTGAGGATTTTTGCATCTGTGTTTATTAGGGAGACTGACATGTAGTTTTCCTTTTCTGTTGCGTTCTCTCCAGTTTTGGAATCAGGATAATACTGGCTTCCAGTAATGATTTTGGAAGTATTGCTTCCCTTTTTATTTTCTTAAAGAGTTTCAGCATTAGTGGGATTAGTTTTTCTCTTAATTTCTTGTAGAATTCAATAGTGAATCCATCAGGACCTGGATTTTTCATTGTTTGTATTTTTAAGTTACATTTTCAATTTCATTGGCTGATATCAGGTTATTTAAAATTTTTTTATCTTCTTGGTTTAGTTTTGATAATTCGACTGTGTCTAGAAATCTGTCCATTTCTTCTGTTTTCCATCTTACTAGAATATAGATTGGTTCTTTCAGTAGGTACTGAGAATCTTCCTCACTTTGCATGACTTGTACTTGGCTTCCTCAGGTGTAATACAGTGAACAGCAGAGTGACCCTTGGTGTCACAGATGGAAGTGCTCTCCTGTCTTGTCAATGCTGATGACATCCATAAACCCAGCAGGGTCGGTTATATCAGTTCAGACTTTGACATCGATCTTAATGAAATGCTGCTTGCAAATCTTTATCCCCTGTCAGGGCATACTTGAGTCTGTTTCTTAGGAAGATGATGAGAGGCAGGCATTCTCTCAGTTTATGAGGACTGGTGGATGGATAAGGAGCAAACACACTGGTCAATTTATCCAGCATCCAACGCTTTGAAGCCGCCACTCACTTTAAGTGCTTCTTGGGACCATGAGCCATGGCTAGGCTTTAGCCAACTGCATCATCCTCACTCCTGGTCATGGGGCTCCTAGCATGGCACTGCTCTGCCGCCACTTCACGTGTGGCCAGAAATTAGTTTTTCTATGGTCTCTTCCATTTTTTTTTCCACTTCTGCTGCTATCATGTCAGAAAATTCCAGTGGCTGGCTTCTGATTTTCTCCATCTCTTTGGGCTTTGAACTTACCCTGGGTATGCTCAACATTTGGGTTGCATTTCACTTCTTCATCTTGTCATTTTCTTCTTCTTTTTTTTTTTTTTACTTTGTTTTCTGTGTTGATGCTTGTAGATTTCTTATGCTAGACAGTTTTATCCCTGGTGTTGAGGCTTTCCTAGGAAATGTCTGTTCATTAGGATTTCTTCTAGATATGGGTGGTTCTTTGTCTTTAAGTCTATCCCAAGAACCTACCTTCCCAATATATTAGGAATGTGAAGTTGCTATTACTTGACTCAGGGCCCATTCCTTTGATACTTCACTATAGTGATGGTTATGAGCCCTTACAATTGCAGTGTTGTGATGCAGGGGAGAAAAACTGATTATAACACAAATGACACCTTGGTTGAAGTGGTAAAATTATCAATAATAATAAACTCAAGCACAGCCTGACTAGTGATAAAATGTGATCACTATTAGTCTGATATCTTTCATCATAGGAGCAAGTTCTACAGTTATATAATACAATATAATTTATACCAGAAACTTGTATACAGTGATTTTCCACTTGAGTGATTTTACCCTGTTGTGTGTGTGTGTATGTGTGTGTGTGTGTGTGTGTGTGTAGAGGTTAAGTAGGGTAGGAGTAGGTTGAAGAGATGAATGAGGGTGAATATATTTGCAATAGAATTGGGAGGTTAGGATAATCATCCAAGTTTTGAGTAATTGTAGGACACAAGAGAGAAGGATTGGAAGGGAAAGCCTAGGAGAATTGAAATGGACCAGGAAGAGAAGAGACACTGTTTACTGACCTGAAATTATCATACAATTAAGTGAGAAAATTGATGTTATAGAGGAAGAGAAAGAGTAGAATAAAGCAAATAGAAAAGTTAGAGATCTAATTGTGAAAGAAAGAGAAAGGAGAAAAATGATAAAGAAAGAAAAAGAAACACAGGAAGCAAAAATAACCACACTCACTGAAAACAAACAAACACATAGAAAGAAAAACAAAATAGGACAAAAGAGAATAGAGGGAAAAAGGAAAAAGAGAAGAATAAAGCTGGGGGCAGCCCAGCCTGCTTCTATTCCATGTATTTTTATCCATGAGCCCAGTGTTCATCCAACTTACCACCTGCTGGCTTGTGTTGTTGCTGCTGCTTCTGACAATGTGAAACTGTTTTTCCTTCCTAGTCCATCCTGTGTACCCCAGCTGGGGTCCCTACTGTGTGGCTGGCATTCCCACTGGTCTCTGGGTCTTCCCATGCAGTTCTCTTCAGTCATGGAAGGAGGAAAGTATGGGGTTGGTCTCTGGGTTCCCCTGTGCCATTCACCTTGATCCCAGCAGCAGTGAAGGCAAGGGCTTATCTTTGGGCCTTCACATGTGGTTCACCTGGATCCCAGTAGCAGTGAAAGGAGGGGCAGGTCTCTTTAAGTGTTTTTTTAAAATTCACTCATACGTGCAATTAATTGGTTATTAGCACTTTGCTAAATAATTAACATATAATTAAAATAATTAAAGTACTATTTATTATTCACATAAGGTCTGTAAATCTTTTATTTCCAAAACAAAAAATATACCTTTGGTTTCAAATTAACATGGTTTTAAGACCAATCTTGAATGAAATTAAATATCACTAATCATGCATTAAATTAAGGTAACCCATTTGGGACCCGCCCTTTCTCTCAGGAGATATTCCTATTCCCCATTCCTCTTCCCACAATAAATTGTCATATTCTTAACCTCCATTGACCCTTAGAATTCGTTCTTCAACTTCAGGGATCACAAAGTTGGCAGATCGGACTTGTAGCAGGTTAGAGAGTTACAAGTATTTCCTCTATATCGTTTAGAATTCTTGTATCATTTGGAGGCTCCACTGAGATAATTGAAAGGAGACTTATACCTACCCAAGGTATGAACACCTGGAATGTATTGAGGGCCTGTCGACAGACATTCTGTGGAGTATCTCTGACTGCTGATCACAACTATGACCCCTCATTAGCCAGAAGTAGCTAGAATGATCTTCATTCACTGCAGTCTCATAGCAGTTAGGAGTGACTTTTCAGAGGGGGAATATTACAGACAGGTAGGTTAGGTGGAAATGTCAATCAGACAGGGTTAAGTCCTTGAAGGAGTCAGTGCAGAAGATAAGAACACATAAAATCTGTGACTAGAGGTATTTCTGAAGAAGATTGAAGTCATAATGGCAAGATCTGAATACTTTCCTAAGGGATAAATGGAAGTTTGAGATTATTGGTAACACCCTTTTGAAATTTCCCTTATAAATAAATCATTATCTCATTAGGCATAGGCCATCCTTTCCCACCCACTAAGACTAAGTCTGAGACTAAGACTACAGATTATTCATCATGGTTAATGATGTCATCCTTGTACACTTGCTATGTGACCTGCTTCCCATTAGATCAATTGTACCTAAGTGACTGTAATTGTAAGTCTATTGGTTGATCACAAGTTTGCCCCATGTTGTACCTGTCTTGTGTTCTACAAAACTTCCTTTTTTTATTTAAGAGAAAAAAGACACAGAAAAGAAAAACAAAAAGCAAAAGGGACACACAAACAACAATAAATCCAATACAATAACAGTATAGGTTTACAAAACAAGATAATAGGAATATGATAATGGTTGTAATATTGCATATCATTACCTTCAAAATGGTTTAGATTAACAAGTATAGACATGCAAAATTGATCTTATCATATGAGTATTAACTGTTCTTTTTCAATAACTAACACATATAGTAGTACAATCATTTTAGTTATCTTATGTATATGTATATATATACAAATTTATGTCTTTTCCCTTTTCTTTTCCTTCTGTCCTCCTTTCGCCTATCCCAATTACTTTTACTCTTTGAGTCATTTCTTATGCTTACACACTACTTATTGTAGATTTTGGATCGTATATAATTTTTCAATTTCTTACACGAGGGAGACAATATGGTATTTACATATGTAAGTTCGATTTATTTCACTTATGAGTATGGGCTCAAGTCATGTCCATTTAGTTATAAAAGTCTCGATGAAATCTTTCTTGATAGCTGAGTACTACTCCATTGTAGAAAAATACTACATCTTTTTATCCATTCCTTGACTGATGGGCAATTTGTCTTGCTTCTAAGATTTGGCTATTAAAAATTGTGTTGCTACAAAAATGGGTGCAAATCGATCACTGTGCTATGATGTTTTCAATTCTTCTGGGAAATACCCAGAAACAGGAGAGCTAGGTCAAATGGAATCTCTAACCCTAGCTTCTTGAGAAAACTCCACACTGATTTCCACAGTGGTTGCACCAGTGTACACTCCCACCAACAGGGGAGAAGAGTTTCTTTTCCCCCACAGGTTCTCCAGCGTTTGTTATTGGTTGATTTCTTAATTATGGTTATTTTTTCTGGGGTGAGATGGAATCTCAGCGTTGTTTTAATTTGCATTTCCTGAATGACCATTGATGTTGAACATTTTTTTGATATATTTATTCGCCATTTGTATTTCTTCAGCCGAGAAGTGTAAATGCATCTCAGATGCCCATTTTTGGATTGGGTCCTTGAATTTCGGGGGCCTGATTTTTTTTTAATACTTTACATGTTTTAGATAGAAGTCCTTTGTCTGAGGGACAGTTAGCTAATATATTTTCCCAATTTGTGGATTTTCTTTGCTTTCTGTTGGAGATTTCCTTTGACATGCAAAAAGTTTTAATAAGACGAGATCCCAGTTGTTGATTCTGGGAAGTATTTCCTGTGCAATTCGACTTTGTTTGTGAACTCTGCTTACTCCTGTGTCTTCAAGATTTTTACCAACTTTGTCTTCCAGCACATTTAGTGTCTCTGTTTTAATATTCAGATCTTTGATCCTTTTTTTTTCCTTTGGTGGCACTGGGGATCAAACTCACAACCTCGCACCTGCCAGACAGGCACCTAAGCCACTGAGCCAAACTCCCAGCCCTTCTTTGATCCATTTTTACTTTAGTTTAGTGCATGGTGATAGACATAGATCATTTTAGTTCGTGGCATGTGGAAAGCCATTGTTTTGGGCACCACTTATTAAAGAGGCTATCTTTCTTCCAGTGTACATGTTTGGACCCTTTCTCAAAGAGCAGGTGGCTGTGTGTGTTTGTAGTTGTTGTATCTTCTAATCTATTCCATTGATCTTCAGATCTGTTTTTATTTCACTACCATGCTGATTTTATCATGGTAGCTTTGTAACATAGTTTTAAGTTGGGGATTGTGATGCCTCCTGCCCTATCTTTGTTGCCCAGAATTACCTTTGCTATTCTAGGTCTCTTCTGGTTCCAGATGAATTATGCGGGAGATTTCTCTAGCTCTGTGAGGTACAGAAGTGGTATTTTGATTGGAATTACATTAAATGTGTCTAAGAATTTTGGAAGAATGGCCATTTTCACAATATTTGCTCTTCCTATCCATGAACAGAGAATACCTTTCCATTTTCTGAAATCCTCTTCGATTTCCTTTTTCAGAGTAATGTAATTTCCACTGTATAGATCTTTTACTTCCTTTGTTAGATTGATTCCTAAGTATTTCATTTTTTGGATGCTATAGTGAAGGGTGTGGTTTCCCTTATTTTTCTCTCAATGAGTTTGTTGTTTGTGTACAAGAATGCTATAGATTTTTGAGTGTTGATCTTGTATCAAGCTACATTACTGAATTTGGTTATTACATCTAGAAGTCTTTCAATGGAGCTTTGGAGGTCTTCTATGTAGAGTATCATATCATCTGCAAATAATAATAATTTAACTTCTTCCTTTCCTATCCTTATTCCTTTTATTTCTTTCTCATCTAATTGCTCTGCTTAATGTTTCCAGAGCTATAGTGAATAGGAAAGATGATAATGGACACCCTTGTCTTGTTCCTGATTTTAGGTTAAAAGTTTTCAGTTTTTGTTCATTTAGTAAGATGTTGGCTGTTGGTTTGCTTATTTGTTTATTTATTTATTTATTTATTTATTTATTTTTTGTGGCACCAGGGATTGAACTTGCAACCTCATGCCTGCCAGACAGGTGCTTAAGCCAGTGAGCCGAACTCCCAACCCTAGTTTTATGAGGTAGGGCTGCACTATGTAGCTCAGGCCACACTTGTGCTCATGTTGTAGCCCAAGCCGGCCTCGAACTCACAATGTTCCTCTTACCTCAGCCTCCTGAGTGCTGGTATTAAAGGAGTGTGCCAGTAAGCCTGACTGGGCTGTTGGTTTATAATATATGGCTTTTATTAGGTAGAGGTAGAGACCATCTATTCTGATTTTTTGTAGGCTTTTATCATGAATGAGTGTTGGATTTTGTCTAAACCATTTTCTGCATCTCTTGAGATGATCATGTAATTCTTGTCCATGGCTCTGTTGATGTGGTGTATTGCGTTATTGATTTATGTTGAATCGTCCCTGCACTCTTGGGATGAATCCCACTTGATCATAGTATAAAATCTTCCTGATGACTTTCTGTATTCTATTTCCCATTATTTTATTGAGGATTTTTGCATCTGTGTTCATTAGGCAGATTGGCCTATAGTTCTCTTTTTCAGTTGAGTCTTTCTCTGGTTTTGGTATGAGGGTAATACTTGCTTCCAGGAATGAGTTAGGGAAACTTGGTTCCCTTTCAATTTCACTGAAGGGTTTGAGGAGTGTTGGCATTAAGTCTTCCCTAAATTTCTTGTAGAATTCAGCAGTGAATCGATCAGGACCAGGGCTTTTCTTTATTGATAAGGTTCTAATAAAATTTTCATTTCATTAGCTGAATTTGGGTTATTCAGCATCTTTACATCTTCTTGATTCAGCTTTGGTAATTCATAGGTTTCTAGGAATCTGTCCATTTCTTCTGTGATATTGAAGTTATGGGAATAAAGGTTTTTGAAATAGGTATTGATGATCTTCTGTATTTCCACAGGGTCTGTAGTGATTTCACCCTTTTCATTTCTTATTGCATGAATCTGAGTTTTTTCTTTTGTCTTTCTGATAAGGTTGGCTAGGGGCTTATCAATTTTATTCATTCTTTCAAAGAACCAACTCTTTGATTCATGAATTCTTTGTATTGTTTGCTTAGCTTCAATCGCATTAATTTCTGCTCTGATCTTTACAATTTCTTCCCTTCTTTGGGCTTTGGGCTTGATTTACTCTTCTTTTTCTAGAAGTTTGAGGTGCATATTAGGTTGTTTATGTGTGTACTTTCCATTTTTCTTATGTGGGAGTTTAGAGCTATAAATTTCCCTCTGAGGACTGCTTTCATTGTATCCCACAGATTCTGATAGTTTGTATCTACATTTTTGTTTGATTGTAGATATTTTTTGCTTTTTTCTTTAATTTCTTCTGTGACCCATTGATTGTTTAGAAGAGTATTATTTAATTTCCATGTGTTTATGAGATTCTTGTGGTTTTTTGTCATTAATTTCTAATTTTACTGTGGTATGTTCAGATAATATGCATGGAACTATTTCAATTCCTTTGCATTTACTTAAGCATGTTTTGTGTGCTAGTATATAATCTATTTTAGAGAATGACCCATGTGTAACCGAGAAGTATGTGTATTCTGATGTTGTTGGGTGAAACACTCAGTACACATCTACTGGGGACATTTGTTCTGAAGTTTGATTCAGGTCTGTTATTTCTTTGCTGTTTTTTTGTTTGGTTGATCTGTTGCCTTGTGACAATGTGGTGCTAAGGTCCCCTGTTATAACTGTATTATTGCTTATTTGGTTTTTCCTGTCTATTAAGAATTATCTTACATAGTTGGGTACTCTCATGTTTGGTGCATATATATTTTTTATTGTAATCTCTTCCTCTTCAAATTTTCCCCTAACAAGTACGTAGTGACCTTCATTATCTCTTTTGATCATTCTTGGTTTAAAATTCACATTGTCTGCAAACAAAATAGCTACCCACTGCTTTTTTCTGGGTACCTGTTTCATAGAGTATTGTTTTCCATCCTTTGATTTTTAGTATGTGAATTTTCTTTTAAGTTAAATGTGTTTCTTGTACACAGCATATTGTTGGATTTTGTTTCTTAACCCACTCTGCCTGTCTGTTTCTTTTTATTGGTGAGTTGAGACCATTTACATTGATTGATATAATTCATGTGTACTGACTTACCTCTGTCATGTTATCTTTCTGTTGTTGGTTTTCTACTTTTTCTGTTTAATTTTTTGCCGTGCTTAGTGGTTTCCTTTTGCTGTTGTTCTTGGGATTGTAGCTATCTTTGTCTCTTTCTAGAGTGTCTTTCAGTACTCTTTGTAGTGTTGGTTTGGTGGCCATGAATTTCTTCAGTTGTTCTTTGTTGTGGAAGTATCTTACTTTTTCCAGCAATTTTTAAAGATAATTTTGTAGGATACATCAATCTGGGTTGAAAGTTGCTTTCTTCCAGGATTTGAAATACTTCATTCCAATCTCTTTGACTTGAAGGTTTGTGTTGAGAAGTCTGCCATGATTCAGACAGGCTTTCCTTTATAGGAGATCTGTTTCTTTTCTCACAGTTTTTAGTAGTCTGTTCTTGTGCTGAATTTCTGATATCCTAAGTATCATTTATCTGGGTGAAGATTTATTTTAGTTATAGTTAATTGGGGTTCTGTATGCCTCACTTATGTGTGTCAGATTCTCTCCCCATGTTTGGAAAATTTTCTGCTACTATTTCTGCAAGTACTCTTCACAGGTCATTTGTGTTGACCCTGCCTTTTCATTGATACCTATCAATCTTATATTGTTTCTCTTTGCATCATCTTGCAGTTATTGAATTGCTGTTTTCTGGCTCCTTGTTATTTTTAAGATATCTTTTCTTTCATGTTCGTAGGCTTCCATGCTGTCTTCAAGGTCTGAGACTCTATCTTCAGCTTCATTCAAGCAGTTTTGCCAACTTTCAATGGAATTTTTGTTTCATGCATTCTAATTCTGTCTTATATTATTCATTCAAAATTTCCATCGTTTTCTTATTTTCCTCTATATTTTTTTCATCTAGGTCTTCTTTAGATACACACAGCATTTCTTTTATGATGTTTGTCATTTCATTTTTTACCTGAGAGGGATTATTTCTGATCTGATATCCTCCATAGCTTCATGAAGTTGTTTCTTTACTTTAGTTGCTGTCATTTCAGAAAGTTCAGTTGTGCAACTTCCAGTGTCTTCCATTTCAGCGTCTCTTGGATTTGTTCTCTGTGGGCTCAAGGGCTGAGAGTGTATCTTGCTCTTTCATTTGTCATTTTCCTCTGGCACCTGTGTGGCTGGCCAGGCAGCCTCCCCATGGATTGCACTAGAAGGATGTGCGTGGTAGAACTTCAATCCTCCAATATCCCCATGGCTAACTAGGGAGCACCCCCAAACTATGTGGACAGATCCTTGCGCTCTGTGGTTTGTGAGGCTGGCCACATATTCCCCTGATGTACTTTGTTGGTTTGCTCTGGAATGTGGGGCTGGGAAAAGCTTGTATTCTCCCTGCATCTAGCAGGGCATACCCCTGGGAGAATGTCATCAGGGACTAGAACCTGGCTGTATGGAATTCAGAACCTCTGCAACTGAGGTGGCTAGCAGAGACACACCCCT
>RJWM01035325.1:0-19045 GCA_004363535.1 Dasyprocta punctata
GCCCAGCCCCCGTGCCATGCTGCTCTGCCTTGGAGCCAGCCAGCTGTGGACTGAAAGCTCTGCAAACTGTGAGCTCAGTAAACCTCTCTTCTTTTAATGTGCATGCACTGGGCACCGTGTCTCAGCACCAAGAAAGTAACTTAGACACCAGGGCCGATGAGCACTGATGCCAGCGTGGGCGGCAGAACAAAGCCTGAGGAAACAACTCAGCGCAGTGTTGAAAGTGAAAAGCGAGAGGACACAGGCTTTTCCTTCTGCTTCACAAGATTAGGAAGTGGCTCAGCCTAGACAGCCAGGAAGTCACACAGACCTGGGAAACACCGTGGTGGTTTTAACCACCTGGGTGGATTCCAGAGAGTATAAATTAGATGTCACATGGACCCCGAAAAGTGCCCTTGCTGTCAGGGTGATGTCCTGTGAGCACCGGGCAGCCCTCACGCCCCGGTGTGGCTGACACTGCTCCTCACTCGCCTCTGTCTGTCGCACGCAGGTCAGCACAGAAGAGGACAAGGACAGCACTCAGTGCCACCCTCACCTTGAGCCTGGGAGAGGAATCACCTGTGCTGGAAAGCAGGAAGAGGAGCCGGGTGTGGTGGTGCTGGCCTGTAATCCCAGCACTCAGGAGACTGAGGCAGGAGGATTGCTGCGAGTTTGAGACCTGCCTGGGCTACAAAGTGAGTACAAGATCAGCCTGGACGACATAGTGAGACCCTGTCTCCAGAGAGAGAGAGAGAGAGAGAGAGAGGGAGAGGGAGAGAGGGAGAGGGAGAGAGAGAGCAAGCAGATGGAGGCCAAGAGCCCCGACCGGCTGCCAGGATGTAAAACACGGGCTATTCCTCTTTCATATAAATATGACTTAGAAAAGGCAAAATAGACGTGGAAAATGCGACGGCCCAGACGGTTCCAAGTCAGTAAAAGTGGACGAGAACAGGGCAGACACGGGGAGAAGAGCTGTGCGGGCCCGAGGTGCTCCTCAGGGAGGACGTCCTGAAGCCCATCCGGCCAGGCGGCTCGCTGCCCACAGAATCCCTGCTGAAGTCACCCCTTTCGCTGCCCGTGTCCCCGTGAGCCGGGCTGCGTTTCCGCGCTTCGGTCTCGGCTCCCCTCCCACGCTGTTGTTCCTCCCCTCTTCCTCGAAGCGTGCACACCCCGTTTCCCGTGAGTGCGCATTCCACGCCCACCGCACCTGTCTTCTCCGGGAGCCGCTTGTCATCCTGATGCACTGTTACTGTCATTCCTGTTCCACAGGACCAGGCTCGCCATGCGTAACCCGGCGGGCTGTGCGTTGTTACCCGACACCGGAGCACCAAGAGCGATGGAAAGTCGGCTCCGTCTACCGTGCTTTAGAACAGGGAAAAAATGATTATACCCTTGGAAACTGAGACTTATCATTTACTGTGTTCTGCTATTCGGGACTGTATTGCGGAGCAGCAGCTGAAGGCAAACACTAGGAAATTAACATAAACTGAGATTTCTTCCATTGTCTGTCGCTTGCCAGTAAAACTCTAAGGGCGGAGAGAGTGATGAAACGCTATTAGCAGATGTTCCTTGTGGCAGGCTCTTATTATCTCCCTAACTGCTTCCTGTCTTTTTAATGCCATCCTTCACAGACAGCCTCGAATTCTTTCTCCCTGGCTTTCTGTTCTGGAAGGGTGTGGTCCTGGGAAGTGGAGACTGTCTGCTGTTCTCTGCGGACTCAAATTGTCAAACTGTCATCAGCAATCTAAGCAAATAACCCAAGGGTTTAGTAAAGTGAGTGACAAAAACACTCTTCATGGAGAACAAAAGGTAAAGATTGTGATGTTAGCCTTGAAACTAAAAACACCAAAAATCAAGAAACAAAACACAGTGACTACACAGGGCAGGAGATTCACAGTCTTCAAATGCTGCTACCACCGCAGTCAAAGAGCAGCAATCGCTCCACTGTTGTGCCACATAGAAGAGAGATTTTGGAGGGCAATATCTTGTTGCATAATCCAAAACAGCTCTAAGAGAAAGTTTGGAATGCTGCCACTGGGAGGAAATGACAGATATTTGAGACGTGGGAAACCTGCGTATCTTGAAGTGATCAACACACATTTCATGAATGTACTGAGAAGCACAGTGTACTCCATAAAAATGCACAATTACCACCTATCAACTTAATCAGAATATTGAGGATTTAAATATGTCTTCCCTCAGAATTGACTTTGTGTTGGGAAACTCTGTAGTGGTCTTCTTAGTAACTCACTGACCGCTTCTGTTAGCAGAGCAATGAAAATGAGAACATGTGTTTCACAGACCAAGGTCAGGAAAGAACCACTGACAAGGTGCAGAAAGAAAAACATCTTACTTTAATCACAGCTTCTCCCTCCCTCAGTGTAGTAGTAAAATTAGGCTGAAAATAGATGCTGCATCTCAATCAAAATATTTTCATTTTTATTTTTTTCATTTAAAAAAATATATATATATTTCCTTAATTGCATGCTGAGAAGCTATATTTGGTTTCCCAGATTTAAAACTATTTCTTCTCACTCTGTTCACTCCTAAAGTTCAGCTCTACGCCAGTGCATTTCCAAAGTGTAGGGGTCCTGCCAGCTCTTCTCAAATAGCTATTTTTAAGGGACTGCGGCCTTTCTATACTTAATTTAAACCAGAGCCCAAATACCAAGAAAGTGAATGTTTCTTTTTTGGATTATACTAGAATCTTTCTTTATTCACAAAGGATGAAAGAACTATCTGAATTATTTTTTATTTAGAAAAAATGAAAAGGAAAGTTTTCTTTTGAAGAACCGTGGTTCTAATTGGGAGAATATAGGTGAATGCCACTTCTGAAACTGGAGACAGTGTGTTTAATAAAGTGAAGAAATATAGATAGGTAGATAGATAGATCTATAGATAGATTCATAGATAAATAGACAGATAGATAGACAGACATATAAACAGATAGATCTTCCAAAGCCTTGTCTTAAATGTTCCGTCATTTAAATGATGTTTTGTTTTCTTCTTCTGCTCAGCTTGGGACTGAGCGCAGGGACCCGTGCAGGTTGGGCACCTGTCCTGCCCGAGCCACACCTCCAGCCCCATCTGTTTCATTATTAGTATCAATGCCAATGTAACCATTTTCTCAAACAACTTCAAGTTCAACATAAATTGATCTTGGTTAGTAATTAGAATTCAGTGCATACATTCACTTCTGAAATTAAAAACTCAAAATGATTTATTAAAACATAAGATGCTTGGAAGTCAAGTGTGGTTTTGGAAACAAAACAAGTGTCATATACATAATCTCTTTAATTTTAAAGGAATAAAGGTCAGCAATGACATAAAACTTTATGTCAGAGGCTTACTCACAAGCATAGAGAGTGAAGCAAAATGTTTTTAAAGGAGATCTTTGGGGGATGGGAGCCTTTTAAGGGGACATGTTAGGATGGACCACTTGCAAGGGCAACCCAAAAAAAAGTAATCTCTGCACTTTCAGTCACCCCCTCCTGCACCTGTACCTTCCTGCTCGGTGACCCTCACTGACTTGGTCCAGACCAGAAAGGTTAGCACCAGTGAACCAAGACTTCCTGGAATCACAACTCTGACTCAGTTCCGCCCGGCTGTCACTCATCAGTTCCCATTCCGTTGCCTTGTATGGAAAGCAAACCCTCTCTAGGGGAAGACGGCATCACCCAGAGACTCTGTGGCTTCTCGTGCACAGCGTCTAGCAGTGCCAGGTGGGCCAGGTACAAAGAATAACCCCACATCCCCGAGGATAGAAACAGACCCAACATCGTCAGTGGTGTCGCTACCAGAAAAGTACTTTGACATAGCCCTGACCATAAGGATGAAAACTAAGAAAATGATAAAAACTAAGGAGAAAATGAATAAATTGAATAAAATAACTTGATTTTATAAAAAGGATCAAATTTATATTTTAGAACTGAAAAATATAATAACCAATATTTAAAAATTGCTAGATGGAATGAACAGCAGATGAGACACACTGAAAAAGCAGATTTTTCAGTTAGAATATAGTAAGCCAGAAAAAGCAGCCGGACTGAGGCGCAACATAGAAAACGGAGTAGAATGAAAAACGAAGCATAATAAAAATGTGGGAGATAATGAAAATAATTGAGCATAAAAGCAATTGTATTACAAGGAAAGAGAACAAAGCAGAAGAAATTTCCAAAAAGGAATGGTTGAGGACTCTCCGAAGTGTATAAAACATCCCATCCCATAGATTCAAAGAGCTCTGCACACATCAAGCAAAATAATTACAAAGTCACATCATGGTTAAAAAAAAAAAAAAAAAAAAACGGCATCACCACTACTTGAAAAAGAAGACAAATCTTGAAACATCCTGGCTGGGCTGGGGACGTGTCTAATGGATGACTTTCTAGCGGAGCCTGTGGAAAGCAGGGACAGTGGAATGGCACCTGTAATGTCCCACAAAGTTTGTAGCAAGAAGCCATCTCAGGAGGCGTCCTGTTATTAAGGACTGAACTGCTCAGAGGAACAAAGAACTCAAAGTAGTCACAAACTGAGGTCCATGTGGGTCCCCCACACAGTGATCGTGTGGGAGATGGGAAGTGTGAACAGAGGCCCAGGCAGTTGGTGGCCCCAACACCCGTGATGAGAAGCAAGTCCAGTCACATGAGGTGTTTCAAGGAGCCAGATCTGGGGGAGCCAAGGCCAGGGAAGCAAACTGCTCAGTCCCTCCCTGCCCCTCAGCTCAGGACCTGGAGGCCTGACTGCTTCTCACCTGCACTGGGAGGACTCCTGCCTGCCCTGTGGCCTGGTATATGTGGCACACGTGACACCAAAGGTCCCCTGGGAGACAGGAGTGTGACAGCCCAGAAATTGTCTGTCATACCAGGGGTCCCCAGAGTGAGCAGGCACACAGCTGGGAAGATGGGTCTCCAGTCCACCTGCTTCAGCTGGGAGGAATTTTTTTTTCATGTTTTTCTCTTCTTTTCCTCCACCTGTTCTATAATTACTTTGACTTTTGAAGTCTTTCATTACTTTTAAAATATTTTCTCCTATTTTCATGAGCTGTTAATAGGGTTTTCTCCTTCTCTCTTCCTTTTCATTATTATTTTTATTAATGTTCAATTTTAGGTTTAATTAATTTAATTGATTTTTACTTTATTCCACAATTGTTTGCTCCCCTCTTTTGTTACAGGTTTGTGTCTGTTGTCATTTCTAACTGCTTGTTCCTGTACTTGTGTCGCTGGTTTGTTTTATGGTGTAGTTATTCCTGCTGTCGGTTTCCATCCTTCTGAGCGGAGCCAGGAGTTACGGTGAACACATCAGGCCCAGCGGGTGGGTGCGCTGTATCCCAGTTACGCCGCAGCCCGGCGGAGAGACATGGCGCTCTACCCTATTTGTGACCGAGTCCAGTGCAAACCTTGGCAGATACTTCAGCTTTAAAACAGAAGATAAAAGCCTGGAACCGATGTCTCAACCTCAAGAAAGCCTGTTTCAGGAGGGCCTGAAGCCCCACTCTTGGATGCGCACCCCCATAGCTGCAGCAGAGAGAAATTCTGTAACTATCATGGACATTGCACCTACAGGGGCCCTCGGCAGACATCATACCCATCACAGACGGCACATGGTTGACAAGGCTGCAGGAAGAACTACAGAGGGTGCACCCCACATACTCTGCAGCCCACAGCACGCTTGCCTGAACTATCGGGGGGGCCCAACTCTTGTAAGTCTCAGAGAGAGAGCAAGTTCCCACAATATAATGTGCGCTGTATCAAAACTCACTAATCACAGCCAGAGAAGTCAGGGGAAATTACACCACTATGTCCATTTGGAATTAAAATCAACACCACACAACAAATCAATAGCACACAGCACAACATTAAGAGAAGGCTTTTCCCAAAGAAGTCATTCATAAAAAGTGCAACAAACATTCCTTCCAACAGACATGCAAACTTCAACATAAAAATATAAAAATATGAAAAAGAGAACATCCAACAGAAGTCCCTAACTTGCTAGTAACTGACATAAAAAATATTGAAGTGGATGAAAAGCTTCTCAGAGAATTGAAACGATGATGTTTAAAAATGATTGATAAATTCAAAGAGGATACAAGTGACCAGCTAAAGCAATTAAAAAGGTAATGCAGAATGTGCAAGTTGAATTGAAGAAAAAAACTGAAAAAATGAAACAAAAACCAGAGGAATAAAAAATACAATAAGTCAAAAAAAATTCAGTGAAAATCCTCACCAACAGACTAGATCAAGTGGAAGAAAAATATCAGGGCTTGATGACAAGCTTGATTAATTATCACACTCTGAAAGAAATAAAAAATAAAATCAGAACAAAATGAACAAAATATGCAAGACCCATGAGACACAATTAAAATATCAAACATGAATTTTCAGCACAGACAAGGAAGTGGCACTGGATAAAGGCACACAGAACTTATTCAGTGAAATAGAAGCAGAACATTTTGCAAATCTTGGGAACGTTTTGAGTATCTAGCTACAGGAGACAATTAGAACCCCAAATAGATATGACCAGAAAAGAACTTCTCCACATCATATTATAGTTAAACTACCAAGAGCACAGGGCAGGAAAAGAATAATGAAAGCTACAAAGGGAAAGTGTTGAGTCATTTATAAAGATAAACCCATCAGAAAAATAGCAAATTTCTCCACAGAAACCCTAAAGGACAGGAGAGCAAAGAATGATATATTTCAAGCCACGAACGGGATGACTGCCAACTTAGGTTACTGTATACAGCAAAGTCATTCTTCAAAATCGAAGGAGATACACAAATCTTCCAAGATAAGCATAAAGTAAAAGAATTCATGGCCACTAAATCAGCATTACAGAATATATACAAAGGAACCCTACATGCAGAAGAGAAAGCAAGATAAACACAATCACAAATACACATGAAAGAATAAACCTCAGTAGAAGAGTGTATGAGAAAACGAAAACTAGAAAAGAATCAAACACTATTATTTCAGAAAATCATCAACTATCTAAGATTAATAAGGAAGAAATGAGTGAAACAAAATTATTCAAAACAGTCAAAAGAAACAACAAAATGACAGGATCTAATATATATCCTTCAAAAATAACTGGATCTTAATGATCTGATTTCTCGGGGTAAAAGACACAGAATAGCTGGTTCACCCATTTTCTACCTACAAGAAACACACATCACCAGCAAAGACATACATGAGCTGGAAGTGAGAGCATGAAGACTGATATTCTAATCACACAAATCTGAAAGCAAGCAGAAGTTGCTGCACCCATATCTAACAAAATAATCTTCAAGCCAAAGTTGGCTTTAAGGGAAAAGAAGGTCACTAAATAGGAGATGTTCCAAATAGAAGACATACTGACTGTAAATATAAATATGCCAGATATTAGAGCACCCAGTTTCATGAAGGAAACACCGCAGGACACAGGGAGAGAGGAGGCACAGTGCAGCAACAATGCCGGAGTTCAGTGCCTTGCTCTCATCAATGGATCATCCAAATGAAAAAATCAAAGAAACACTGAGTTAACGTGTACTGCGGATTAAGTATATAGCCAATATCTTTAGAATATTCCATCCAACAGCCACTGAACACATATTCTTTGCTTCAGCATGCAAAACAGTCACCAAAATAGGTCACGTGGTAGACTGCAAAGCAAGTTTTAACAAATATGTCTTGCATCTTATCAGACTATGATAAAATGAAACTAGAATCAATGCTAAGAGAAATTTGCAGAATACAATGGAAACTAAAAGATATTCTTTTCAATAAGCACCAAGGCATCAATAAAATTGGGGTGTTTTTATGTCAGGGATTTAAAAATTCCTAGAATCAAATGGTAATGGACACACAATCCTTTGGAACCAGTGGAGCATGGCAAAAGATTTTGAGACAGTTTTATTGTTATAAATGGCTATATCAGAAAAATAGAGATCTCAAATAAACCATTTAATTATATGCTTCTAGGTCCTAGAAAGACAGGAACAAACCAAACTCAAAATCGGTAAAAGAAAAATTAATAATAAAGAACACAGAAATAAATGAAATAGAAACTAAGAGAACAATGCAAAGGGTCAATGAACCGAAGAGTTAGTTCTCTGAAAAGATAAAACTGATAAACCCTTAACTGAAGTAACCAAAGAAGAAGAAAGTAGATCCAAATTAATGACAAAAAAGGGAAACAGTGAAAACTTAAATCCTGAAGATCATTAGGGAATTGTTTTTAAGTATATTCCAACAAATTGAAATTTCTAGGAAAAAATTGGGAAAATTTCTAATCACTTACAGCCTACCAAAACCATTCCATTATAATGTGCTCCCAAACAGAAAAAATAAAAACTAATCAGCGTCTTCATGATCCCTCTCAGTTTCTTCTCAACTTTAGCATTTGTCCTCAACTTTAGCATTTTTGGTTTTGGTTAGCAAATCTTCCCTTTATGCTCTTGCCCTGTGCAGGGGCCTCTCCAGACACTACAATTTCACTAGGTAGGGAGGAATTCATGAGGTGGTATCTGGCTTTGGTTCTTCTTTTCCCTGAGGACCTCTTATTTTATTGTCATTTCCTCTACATCAGTTCTTTTTTGATTTGGGTATGTTAAGGTTTGTTGAGAAGGAAGTTGGAACAAAGTTCCAAGGGTGACATTGCAGTGTGTTAGAGGGTGAGGAGAAAATATCTAATTTTCCCCCTATGCAGGATATAACATTGTGAAATTTGGTCCTCTACCAAAGACCTGTAGTTCCCCTAAGTCATAGTTCTTGGTCTCTTTCTTTAACAAAATCTAAGATCACATCAATAAACTAGAAAGAGAAATTGCTTATCTGTTCACTTCAGCCTTGTTTTATGCCCATTTCATATTGTCGTCTGTGTTGTAATTCATATTTTGATATCATTTCTGATATGTAAAATAGGCTGTCTTGTAAATAGCTTATTGCTTTGGGTGATATACTATGTACCCCCAAGTCCTCATATACTTTTAATGGGGCTGAGTCTAGCACCAGGATTGGTGATGTGAGTGCTGCACCTGCCCAGGGGTGGAGCTGAGATACAGTGTAAGGGAAGGCGGATCTTCCTCTTGCTGGCTTCTGCCCTCTTTCTCTCGCACGTGTACTCTCTCTCTTACTAGCACGCCTTGCTGCTTGTGGTTGCCATGAGTGGCAGCCCTGCCATGCCATGCTGCCTTGGAGCCAACTAAGTATGGACTGAACCTCCCAAGAAACTGTAAGAAATAAACCTTTCCTTTCCTAATTTTGGGCATCAGGTATTCTGTCTGAGCAATGAAAAGTAACTAAGACACCTGTAAAGAGCTTAATTGTAAATAAACTATTGTGGCTATTTTAAAAACTAAATCAAGAAGATATTTTTTAAAACCTAACTAGATCAATAACAAACAATGAGACTGAATCAGTCTAAAAGTCTTCTTGCACCTCATTCCCACCAAGAAGCCCAGGAGCAGGCTATTGAATTTACCACACTTTTCAGGAACTACTATCAATGCCACTAACACTATTCCAAAACATAGAAGAGAAAGAAATGATTCCAAATTCATTCTAAGCAGCCATTATTACCTGCTACTGCAATCTGATAAGGACATAGCAACAAAAAAGAAAACTATAGACCAATGTCTTTGATTAATATAGACACAAAGAGCCTCAATAAAGCATACTTGAAAGTTAATTCAACATCACATTTAAAAAATTATATAACCTCGGCAATTTACTTTCATCCCAGAAACACAAGACTTGTTCAACATATACAAATCCATAAATATAATGCACCACATAATAGAATTAAGAATAAAAATCCCATGATCATCCCTCTAGAAGCAGAAAAACACTTTAATAAAATTCAACTCCTTTATGATAAAAATCCTGAATCAGCTACAGTAGTTATAAAAGAATCATACTTTATATAGTAAAGGATACTTTTAACAAGCCCATACCCAATATCATACTCAATGGGAAAAACTAAACTTAAGTATTTCCTCTGAAATCAAGAATGATACAAGGGTTCCACTTTTGTCTCTTTTACCCAGTGTAGTACTGAAAACTTTAGGCAGGACAGTCAGGCAAGAAAAAGAAATAAAAGGAATACAAATAGAAAAGAAGGAAGTCGAACTATTATTTACAGAGCATATATTTCTGTACCTAGAGAACTCTAAAGCATTCACCAAAAGTATCTTAAAACTGATAACCAAATTCAGTAAAGTAGCAGAATGCAAAATTGAAATACGAAAATCAGTAACTTTCTATACAGTGATAATCAACTTCTTGAGAAAAGAAACAGGAAAACAACCCAAATCATGATATTCTCAAAAACTAAATATCTAGAAATAAATATAACCAAAAAGGTGAAAGATCCTACAATAAAAATCATAAAAGAAAAATTCAATAAGATATTAGAAAGAAATTCAATAAGATATTAGAAGATGGAATGACCTACCATGTTTATGAATTGAGAGAAATAATATTGTTAAAATGGCCATACTACCAACAATGTGATCTACTGATCAAAGCAGTGCCCATCAAAATACCAATCACATTACTTGCAGAACTAGGAAAAAAACCCTAGAATTCATATGGGAGAACAAAAGATTCTGGGTAACCTAAGAAATCATGACAAAAACAAACAATGCTAGAGCCACCACAACATCTGATTTCAAAATATGGTATGGAGTATTATAACAAAAACAACATGGCACCAGCATAAAAAGAGACATGTAGATCATGGAATAGAATCAGGGACATGAAAATAAACTCACACTGCTACAGCCAGCTGATTCTTGACAAAAGAAGCAAAAGTACACTTTGGACAAATCACAGCCTCTTTCACAAATAATGTAAGGAAAACTGAACATTTGTCTTTAAAAGACTGGAACTGGGTTCTACCTCTGATCCTGCACAGAAATCAACAAAAAAATAAAAGACTCTAAATTCTAAAGCACCGAGGAGAAAACAAGATATCACTAGAGGTGATGGTGTCCTTAACAGAACTCTAATAGCTTGGGAAATAATAGTAAGAATTGACAAATGGATTACAAAAAGAAACTATCAGCAAAGTGAAAATACACAGGACAGAATGGGAGGGATCTTTTCCAGCTAGTTGTCTGACAGAATATTAATATCCAAATGTATAAGAAACTCAAAAAATTAATACCAGAAGAACAAACATTTTAATCAACAAGTGGGCAAATGAGTTCAACAAACACTTCTCAAAAGAAGTACAAAAGGTCAATAAGTATATGAAAAAATATTCAACATCTTCAGCCATCAGGAAAATGCAAATCAAACTATATGAGTCTTACCCTGGTCAGACTGGCTATTATCAAGAAAATGAACAGTGGCAAATTCTGGCAAGTGTGTAAAGAAAAAGGAACTCTTGTATGCTGTTGGTTAGAATGTAGTCATACAGTCACTATGGAAACAGTATGGGGAACTACCACATGATCGGGCTATCCCACTCCTGGGTATGTACACCAAGGAAATGAAGTCAGCATTCCAAGAGACACCTGCCCACCCTTGTTTATTGTGGCACTATTCACAGTAGTTAAGTTATGCGATCAGCCTAGGTGCCGCTTGACAGACAAGTGGATAAAGGAAAATGTGATGTATATACAGAATAGAGTATCATTCAGCAGCCATAAAGAACAAAATCATGTCGTTGGCAGGAAAATGTTTGGAACAGGGAACCATCGTGTTGAGCACTGAAAGACAAGTATCACGTGTTTATGTGTTTTCTCTCACCAATGGAACCCAGAAAAAATTAAAAAAAAGATGGCAAGGAAATAACAAGGAGACTCTCAGAGAAGGGGAAAGGTTTTAGGGAGTGGAACATTAGACAGAGTGGATCGTAGCAAGTTATGTACAGAAATGTCACAATGAAGTCCATGACTACTACGTGCCAATAGTTATGATGACAATAAAGGGTCCCAAAATAGATTCAGAAGTGGAATTTTATACCTTGCAAAAATAGACTTTTGAACTAATGGCAAAATATTTTGTTGTTACACAAAGAAGACAGAGAAAAATTTTTCAAGTTTACTAAAATGAAAATATGAGAGTTCTGCTAGAAGAAAACTGATCATGTACACAGAAAATCAGGGAGAAAACAAGAACAATGCAAGGGTTAAATAAGTGACCAAAACTATCATGATAGCATAAAACAAAGACTGGCAAATTTTTTTCTGGAATAGATCAAATATAAATATTTTAGGTTTATTGCCAAAATAGTCTCTGCTGGGACAACTCAACTCTGCTGTCACAGTGCCATAGATACTGCATACAATGCAACATGTGGATGAGGTCTAATAAAACATTACAATGCTACCTCAGTTTGTGGACTTCATTATTTCCCAGATTCTAATCACAGAATTTATCCCATAACCAGAACTGTGGAAAGAATTAAGTGCGTGAACCAAGGTGCCACTGTATTTACAAAAGAGGCAGAAGCCAGATTTTACTCAAGAACTATTATTTACCAGTTATATAAAAACAATAATAATAATATCTTGTGAGATGCGATTCTTTCTGTATAGATACAAATACAGCTACATCTGCATGAACCTTTATATTTGTCTGTATATAGATTAGACAGAGAAATACATAGAACTATGCATGCATATGTGGGTGTACATAAACACATACAGAGTCCACCAAAAAGAAGTATGCACACTTCAGCAGTTCACTGTACTAACAAATGTCTTGAAGCTCTTGGCCACCACTTTAAGCACCTCTTGTAGCTGTAAAGGCCAAAGGTAACTTGTATGAGTCTCATGACATTCAATAAATTTAGAATTCAAATACTTACACAAGTTTTTCTTTTCCTGCAGTCTGTTTATATTTGGGGGGCAGGCTCTGTATATACATAATCTATGATACTAATGAAAAATCAGGGGAGAGTTAATTAATTTAAAGTGTCTTACCATTATTATTTCAAAAAAGTTGTAAAGTCAATGAACATGCATCATGCACTCTTGGTTCATTTTAATACAGGTAAAAAGAAACTCCTGTGTATTTTCTAAAAAATTCTGTCATCCACCCCAATGAGCAAGCAGAGAGAAGCCTCCTCCACGTCCCGGAGAGCAGTTTCTTTTCTCCACTTCATCGTCTCAGTCACCAGTGTGCAATGATTCATGGCTGCTTCGTCTTCCGGCTTCTTGAAGCATTTGCGTCTGAGTGCAAGCTCTGCTCGGGTGATAAATCACCAGGAGCCATGACAGAAATGTCTTCTCTTCTTGGGTAACTAAGGAAAGAACAAACTGTCCCTGCAGTACCACCAGAAGCACGTGCACACACACACAAGCCATTAGGGACAACCGAGTAAGATCCCCAGTGGTTTCCTCACCACAAGCCTTGTGCGTATACACTGCATGGTCCTTGGTAAGAGTTTTCTTTGGAAGTAGGCACACCTGTGCTTCAGGCTGACATTTAAATTCCTGGAATGTCACTTTTCCCTAGCGTCTAAAATAGGGAAAGAAAAATCTGCTGCTTTTTCACTTCCTAGCACATCATTTGCAGACAGACTCTGAACTTGTAAGATCAACTCCTGTGGTGCTGGGAGGGTAGCAGAGAGGATCACACATGGCACGAACAAAAAGATTATCCAGAGAGTTGTCTCCCAAAGAACTCAGCATGCACCAAGAACCACAAATTGCCTGTGGAAATAGTTCAGCAACCCAGTAAGTTTTCCTGATTCATTCATGTCTGCTTCAGTACTGATGCAAATAAAATAAGTGTACTCCACTATGCGATGGACTTGAGAATTGGTTCATTTCCCGTTGCATAATACCAACCGTGGTGTGCTAGGTAACAAAACCAACATGCGATTCAAGGATTTCCAGTTGGGCTATCTTATAATTAATAAAATAATTAAATAATTAGTGGAATATATCAGATGTTCAGAACATCACTGTTACAAACATTAAGTGCAGGACAAAATGATTGGCTGAATATAATGAGGTCTTTCTCTCCCTAAAGAAAATTGTCTACTTCTAAACTGGTCTTTCAAAATTACTGAAAATAAAAATATAAAGTTAGATATTCCCTCCTTAAATATATCTAAGGGACAGTCAAACACATAATCTTTTGAAAAAAAGATTTTGCAAATGATGAAACGTCTCTGTTTTAAGAGTAATCGTTGAACATAAGATGTACAAGGCAACACAGTGAACAGAAGAAGCAGGGCAGGGCTTCTGGAGTGTTCACTAGCCTTGGAGGGGGCAAAGGACGGTTGTGAAAAACCTTTTTTTTTGTCTTTTGTTTTGGTGGTTTGTTTTTTGGACAGGAAATCGAACTCAAGACCTCGCACTTGCCAGAAAGGCACTGTGCCACGGAGTTAAATCTCTGGCCCTGGACTGTGCAAATGGGACTGTTAAATCTACCCAACACATTCCAAATCATCAGCAGACTACTAGCAGAATAGATTTCTACCGTACCTACTAACAAAGTCACTGTTCATTGATGAGCAAAGATAGTTGGACGCTCTGGTGATTTGGAAAGAACTTTAAAATTATGTCCACTTTATGTTTATTGTAAAGAGTTTTCTACTTATCTTTTGGAATATATTTTATGATGCCTATAGTACATAAGAACATTAGTCCATACATAGAATTCAGAAATTAGCTATGCACTTATTGAGGATCCATGCTGAAAAATGTTCATTTATAGACAATCAAAGAAAACAAATCAAACAACAGAGAAGGAAAGGAAGGGAAGGGAAGGGAAGGGTAGAGAAGGGAAGGGGAGGGAAAGGAAGGGACGGAGAAAGGGAGGGAGAGAAGAAGGAAAGAAGGAAGGAAGGAAGGAAGGAAGGAAGGAAGGAAGGAAGGAAGGAAGGAAGGAAGGAAGGAAGGAAGGGAACTATTGGTCTGCTCAGGCTGCCATCATGAAATATCATAAACAAGGTAGCTCAAAATTTCTCCAAGTCCTGTAGGCTGGCAGTAAGAGACCAGGGGCTTGGGATACCAACATTCTTCCTCCCTTGCTGGCAGCCCCTCCCTGCTGTGCGCTCCTGGATCAATGAGACTTCATCCTCCAATGTCCTTCTTATAGGAGCATTAACCCTGTCAGTTCAGAGCCCAACCTTTATGAACTTATTTAAACTTAGTGATGTGTATAAAGACCTCATCTCCAAATATAGCCCCATTGTGAGAGGGCAGAGCTTCGACAAATAGATTTTGGGTGAAAAACAATTAGCCCATAGCAGAAATCATGGAAGTGAAGATATAAATTGATTTTTAGAATGTCTGCTTAGTGGGTAAATATCAAATTGGTTCTCAAGTATCTTATATTTGTAAAATGTTGTTTCAACAATAGTAACCATGTAAGTAAGTAGACCTAAGGCCATGTTTTTAAAGGTACTACTTAGCTAATCTGTCCACTTTGGTTCCATAAACCATGACTGAGAAATCAGGAGGATTCTACCAGGTCAGATGCATTATTCATACCTTTATTTTCTTGTTCAACATGTGTTTATTGAGTTCTTATGAACTTCTCATTATTTTAAGCATGGAAGATACAATAGTAAACAAAACAACCACTGTCCCTTGCACATCTGGAGGTTGTATTTAGAAGATAAACAAATACAGAAAAAATGATATAATCCCAGGTGCAGATAAATGCCAAAACAGGTAAAGGCATCGAGACAGCTGTCTTTTAGTTGGACCGTAACTTGCAGATGAGTGAAATTACCTACGAAGGAAATGCAAAGAGAAGGGCAGGGATCAGCTCCAAATTCAAGTCAACATTTAGAGATCAAAAAAAGGAAACTGAGAATGAAGGTTTTGTGTAATGCAAGAAAATTCAGCAAAAACGCATTTAAAGGCAGATTTTGGAGAAAGGAGAAGCAATCTACCTGACACTGCTGAGAACTGTATTGGACTGAGGGACCCAGGAAAGGGAAAGTTGCTGGAGGCCTCCATAGAAACAACTTCAGCGGGTTTGTTGGGTCAAAGTTTTGCTTGAAATCCACTCAGATGAGGATAAGAGGTGACAAAGGGAAGACAGAAATAGACAATCTTTTTAGAATTTTGCTCTAAAGGGAGCAGTGTGAAATGGGGTGGCAGCTGGAAGAATAATTCTGTCAAGGAGGGATATTTAAAAGGGAGAAAATACAGCATTTTTTTACAGTGATACAAATAACCTGGGAAAAATTAAAATTTCATTATTTAAGCACTAAAGGAAGTGACGTCAGGAGCAAAATGTCAACCCAGTGGAGAGAGGGCGATTGAGGACACGGGGACCTAGGGGCCTGGGCTTTGCGAGGACAAGAAGCATGCATCTCTGGTGGCCACTGAGGTAGTGGAATTTCTGGACGGAGACCCCTTGGGCTGGCAGGTGGGAGTGGGGAAGATCTCTTCCTAACACTTCTCTCTGGATGCATGTCCAAGGTTGTCAGAGAGGGAGGCTGTCAGAGAGCGAGGCCAGTAGCAGTCAGCATGCCCCTTCATCTGAAGAGCATGAGGGGTCTCATGGTGATTGACAATGCCTATCATAAAATAAGTCTACAGGCTGGGTGTGGCAAGGACTGCTGAGGCAGGAAGATTACAAATTCAAGCCTACCCTAGGCAGTTTAGCAACTTGGTGAGATCTTATCTCAAAATAACAAAAGGGCTGGGGATGTAGTTCAGCGTGAAGGCCCTGGATTTAGTCCCCCAATGCTGCCAAAAATAAAGTAAGTCTACAATTTACCTAAATATGTTGAGAATCATCAGACACAGCAAGGTGTAAGGAACGGCACGCTGACGCCCACTCTCCCCTGATGCAGCAGTGGTGCTAACTCCTGGGCATCTCTTTCTTGGACCAGTTCACTTCGTGCTGTATACTGACCCACAGGTGCTCCCTGGCATCTCCCATCACTCTTTCCCAGTCTGGTCTTTCCCTGTGTCCCATCTTCCCACCCAGATTTCACTGTTGTTTTCAGAGAAACAGATTCAATGACACTCAAGAGTTCTTTGAAAATACACTCAGCCTAGAGGCACTGTTCTAGGACCTTGCGTTTTCTGCTCAAAACACTCATATGACTCCAGGCTGGATTCCACACGGAGTCACACACCCTTCAGCTCTCACCAGGGCATCCACACCAGGTGTCTGTTTCCCTCAAACAAGGCATTGGGTACAACTTCACATACAAACTTCTGGATTGGGTACAAACTTCTGGATTGGGTACAACTTCACATACGAATTCTTCACGTGACCAGAAGCCC
This sequence comes from Dasyprocta punctata, assembly GCA_004363535.1. Taxonomy (NCBI): domain Eukaryota; kingdom Metazoa; phylum Chordata; class Mammalia; order Rodentia; family Dasyproctidae; genus Dasyprocta; species Dasyprocta punctata. Next base: position 17,168 of record RJWM01035325.1, read on the forward strand.
GAGCCCCAGGGTAAAGGCAGCCTCCAGTTGTGGAACGAACGCTCCCTGGCTGCAGTGCTGGGAGCTGACCACATGCTCCGGGCTCCCATGATCCTCATGGCATGGCCCACAGCAGGGTCAAGGTGACCAGGAAGTATGGGAAGTCTTCCGCAAAGTGATTTAGTTCTGAGTGACATACAGAGCCCATCTGTGGTGCCCACAAGAGAGCCCTCAGAAAGCCGAAAGCCCACCCTTCTTCCTTCTCATTTATTCCCTTGTGGCATACCTGCCAGTCTTTTTTTGGGGGGGGGGTACCAGGGATCGAACTCATGACCTCACGCTGGCCAGATGCAGCTGAGCTAAACCCCAACCCTCACCCTTCATATTTAATAAACCAGATTCACCCTGCCCCCATTCAAGCTCTGTTCGCGACTCTTCCTTGCAGCTGATCGCTTCACCCTCCACACAAGTGCATGACACCTCAAGAGTTAAAGCCTACGCAGGACGGGAACACTGATGTTTGAATCTTCCTTTTGCTCTAAGATAGTGTTCTATCTATTAGTCGCGGTAAGAAAAAATTCATGCAACTTGCCTGCTATCTCATATTGTTATTTTTATTAGTTATTATTTAATTATCACCAACTAAATGACAGTATCTGAAGGTGAACAAATATTTGGGGGTGCCCTTTTGGGAATAAAGGTCATGGCAAATTTCAGCAAAAGGAATCAGCAAAGAGCAACCCCACAGAAACTCAGGAAAGGAAGGCGTGAGGGAAGGCTGAACGTACTCGGCTTCATCTTGCTGAAACAACCCATGTGTAGTGGGACAGCGAAATGACCCCAGGCAGCACAGTATCAAAATGCTACTGGGTCAGTCAGGTTTTCCATCGCTGGGGCACAACTCTCAACACCCACAATTTAAAGAGGGGAGACTGAATCACATTTAAGGAGGCGCTGCCAACGGCTGGCTGGCTCCAAGGCAGGCGCATCACAGTGGAAGGGCCTGGTGGAGCAAAGCCATTCGGTTCATGGCAGCTGAGATACAGAGCGGGAACAGCATGAGGAAAGGCTCGGGAATCACAGACGGCACTAAAGCCACACTGCCACGACTCACCCAGACATACCCGGAAGTGTGGTCCAGCAGTCCCCTGACTGCCACCCCAGCCTGGCTGGCACAGCTCCTGACAGGGGGAGAGAGGGTGCGTCCGCTCCCCTGGTGGCTACTTGCTGGCCCACCGCAGCACTGGTGTTCTGGCTCTCATTTCCTTTTTACTTCTAGGTTTCTTTTCAGTGAACTTTACCTGTACTGAATTAAAATCTCTAGTACTAATGTCCTTCTAATCATGTGCGCAACAGCTCACTGGTTGTAGGCAAGGAACGAACTGATTAACACATTGCAAACACATTTCAGTTCTCTTCTGGTTACTGTTTGCCTTCTGCCTCAAGTTTTGAGGAAGAAACTTCATATAAACAGTTTCAAGTGAAAATGCCCAGGGCCTGACTCACATGAATGGCTAAGGAAAAGCACCATCCAGGTAGACGAACAGGGAAACTGCCCAAGGGAGGAGGGCAGGTGGCCCTGAGCAGGACGGAGGAGCGGTTCCAGCCTTGTGTGCAGCACAGAGAGATTCCCACACTGGCCAGCAAAGCACTGCTAGCAACTTCACTTCATACGCAGAGCGGTGAGGACTAACATGGTAAAAAAAAATAATAATAATAAGGGAAGTTAATATCAAATTCCATAAGCATCTGTTTAGGTGATACCTTTAAAGAACAAAACACTCCAGATAGAATAATAAAGAAATAGGACATGAGTCACTTATTTACATTTATTCATAATTACTAAGAAAAATCCAGACAAACCAATTTTTAGGCTTGTCTTGAGGAAAACAATTCCAT